>JARJLU010001287.1:0-66379 GCA_030272975.1 Sparidentex hasta | reverse complement strand
GTCCAGTCCATCAGTCAGCAGGCTCAGCAGCCAGCCAAGTACCTAACCAGTCGGTCAGGTCAGACAGGCAGACAGCCGAAGATCAGCCAATCAATATGTCCAGTCCATCAGTCAGCAGGCTCAGCAGCCAGCCAAGTACCTAACCAGTCGGTCAGGTCAGACAGGCAGACAGCCGAAGATCAGCCAATCAATATGTCCAGTCCATCAGTCAGCAGGCTCAGCAGCCAGCCAAGTACCTAACCAGTCGGTCAGGTCAGACAGGCAGACAGCCGAAGATCAGCCAATCAATATGTCCAGTCCATCAGTCAGCAGGCTCAGCAGCCAGCCAAGTACCTAACCAGTCGGTCAGGTCAGACAGGCAGACAGCCGAAGATCAGCCAATCAATATGTCCAGTCCATCAGTCAGCAGGCTCAGCAGCCAGCCAAGTACCTAACCAGTCGGTCAGGTCAGACAGGCAGACAGCCGAAGATCAGCCAATCAATATGTCCAGTCCATCAGTCAGCAGGCTCAGCAGCCAGCCAAGTACCTAACCAGTCGGTCAGGTCAGACAGGCAGACAGCCGAAGATCAGCCAATCAATATGTCCAGTCCATCAGTCAGCAGGCTCAGCAGCCAGCCAAGTACCTAACCAGTCAGTCAGGTTTGGCAGTCAGACAGCCAAAGCTCAGCCAGTTTGCCGGCCAATCAAGCAGTCCAGTCCATCAGTCAGCAGGCTCAACAGCCAGCCACTCAAATACCTAACCAGTCAGTCAGACAGCAGATCAATCCAACGATCAGCCAAACAGCCAGTCAGTCACCCCAGTCAGCCATACAGCCAGGGAGCACCATGGAGGCTGAGCTAAGAATTATGCCTATTAGCACTATCAGTGCATCCCAGCCTGCCAACCAGCCAGCCTGTCTGCATTACCTTCAAAGCTGCTGCACTGTTCCTTCAAATCCATTTTTCTCGCTCCTTTCTTTTCTCTCTTTTCCTTCCAACCTTTCATGAAGCTCCTGCTTCAAATCCTGTGCACACAGAATACGTTTCCCTCTTTGCATGTCTCATTTATTTCATGTCTTTTTGCACGTCTCCATGCTTTCATTACCTCATATATTTATATCACCAAATATGCTTCTGTGACTTTCTTACTTCCCCTGGTTCGCTTTGCCTCCAATCTCTCACTGTTGCAATTATGTTGCTCTCTGGCAAGTTATATATCAAGATTTAAGTGTAATAATCAGGAGACGTATGCTTACAAATGGTGCATGAAAACATTTCTATTGTTTGGGGAACAAAAAAAATCAACGCAATGTACAATTAATGACACAATAAAAATGAATTGCTCTCTACACACACAGTAGCTGTGTTGAACAAGTATATTGCAGGATGATTTTGGGGGAACACTCGCTCCAATAATGCTCCCAAATAATGATTTTAATAACACATAACACAACTGATGTTTTCTTACAGCTGATGAATCAACTTTATTCAATCTCTTTCATACTTTTCTTCGCTTTCCTCTTTGACCAGCCCACTCACTCCTCCGTCTCAGCTCATCCTCTCCTGTTTTGCCTTCTCTGGTTCTTACCTGTACATCTAATTCTCTCATTTTGTTTAGAGTGCATGTAACATCTGTTGCTGTCTACCAGACATACTCCCACAGGGAGAGCCGGCCAGGGAAGTTTTCAGCCACTGAGTGCTTTCAGCCACTCGCTGTGTTTCTGTGAAGGCTCTGTGGGAAATATGAATTGTTAGACAAGTGGCGCGCACGTCACAGTGTTAGAGACAGGGAAGTGTTAGAGACAGGGAAGTGTTAGAGACAGGGATGTGTTAGAGACAGGGAAGTGATAGGTTCAGTTACATCAGCAGCCATGATGAACCACGCCACCAACAATATTTGTTCTCTTGACAGCAGAGAAGCAATGAAAGCAGTTTTACAAATGTTTTCCCCATTTAACTGATTCTTCTCTCCACACACTGAACTGATCTTGAATTGAACCCTGGATTGTTTTGAATACCACCAATTATGCACTGACATCTGATTCATTTAATTGTCTTCCCAGCTCAGATTTGTCCAACCACATTTCCATCTATTACAGTCAGTGATTTCCTAAATTTCCTTTAACAACTCTCAGCAGCCCCTCGGGTTACAGATAAGACTGTTCTAGCAATTATCTATATATGAGTTTATACACCAGTCAGCCACAGCATTAAAAAAGGACTGACAGCTGACTTGAGTAACAATGATAATCATGTTACAACGCAATGCTCTGCTGGGAAACGTTTGGTTCTGGCATTTCTGTGGATGCCACTCGACACAAATCAACCTCTCACGCTGCCTAATGGCAATGGAGGCTGTGCCACACAACCTGTAGACTTAAAGGATCCAATGTTAGCACCCTGCTGTTGAACACAAGGCACCTCAGTGGTTCTGTGTTCATGCCTCAACAGGTCTGGGCAGGTCCAATCCAAGGTGGGGCCATCATGTATCAAACTTGTTCAAGGATGTCCAACAGGTCCAATCAGATTTGGAACGGGACACTTAGGAGGCCAAATTGACATCTTGAGCTTTTTGCTATGTTCCTGCAGCACATTGTCCTGCTGGGCCATCGAGGAGTTTTGGGGGGGAGTATTTAGTCTGTAACAGTGTTTGGGTGGGTGGTGCATGTCAAGTGGCATGAATCAGATGAACCCAAGACCCAAGGTTTCCCAGCAGAACACTGCATTTTAACCAGTGGATTAAAAGCGGGAGGTCAACAAAGCTTTCGCTGCTCATACGAGGATCTGAGCCCTTGAAGTAAAACCAAACAGCGCTCGGCTGCTCGCTCACTCTTAATCCAAAAACACTGACAATATTTGGCCTCGTTAGATCACCATGGCCCTAGTGAGAGTCTGTTCCAGTCTGTGTCTCCGGGTGAGGCTCAGCCATGCTTAGTTGTGTTCTCATAAACTTAACCCCGAGGCATGCCCAAGGCCATTCTTCTCAAAAACTTGTGAAAGAACATACTGCAGGCAGAGTCTTTTTCTTCCTTCTGTACTATGTTTGGGGGTTATTTTTTTAGCTTTTTACCTTTTCTTGGTGAGGACAGAATGAGTTTTAAACCTTAACAGTGAATATTTGTTTTGGACGGGCTAATCTCGGCCGGGCTGTATTGATCAGAGGGCTGTATGAGGATTACAACTTGATTTTTGCATCAACGTGAGATTAAGGTTCGGGAGTAAGAGGATTTGTTCAGCCATAATACAAAACAACACATTGTTCCAACTCCCACAAGGTGCTATCCAAGCATAGACATAGATATATGGATATAAATATATTTTTGTTTGTATTTTCTAGCTGGTAGACTTAGACCGCACTATCTTCCTGAGAATGGCATGACCCAACACGCGTGTGGCATCAAAAACAAACCATAACATTAACTCGACCTTGGCAATCTTGTTTTGAATGTGAAAGAGAAAGGTGATAATAAGAAAATATGTCTTACTTTTTTGAGATGTCTTTCATTTCTACATCACGGCATAAAAAAAATAACATCAACACATTCATCATCAATTTGTCCCCGTTCATATGTATCATTTAAACCAATTGGAGTTTGTGAGTTTCTTCAGATTTCTATACCATCCATTCAAGTAGAGGCGTGCACATGTGTATGTCTGGTTGCAACTGACAGTAAGTGCATTGCATCCAAAAGTACAAAGTTACCAGTAGACAAGATTTGTTGCAGTGAGTTTCTATGCTCCCATAAGTACAGTATGTGCGTGTTCGCGTCTGCTATACCTTGGTGTCTTAATTACTTTTAAAGCCCCATGCACAAGCTCTCCCCTCCAGCTCTAGTCAGCAGGTCTGTTGAAGTAACAGCCCTCTGTGGGAGCAGCACTTCCTCGCCTGGTAGGGAGGCGGCAAGAGCATGGAACGAAACGAGGAAGAGTGAGAGAAATGTACAAGAAGAGATGGGGAAAGTGAGACGGGATGACAATTGAGAGGCAGGAGGAGTAGATGAGGGGTTGTAGAATATAGGAATTCCTCTGTTTTGATCTGGTCATTCAAACAGTTGAACCCAACAGGGGGTTTCTTTCATGAGGTTGACCTTTTATCGAGATGAGCGATGCGGATGCGGGGGAGATGGTGAGAATAGTTTCTAACCTTTATTTAATCAGGCAAGCTTAAGAAACGCACACTTTCCTAGAAAAACCTGTACCGAATCCCTGTTGAATCCAGGTTAGAAAGTATAGCGATTGCTCGATAAGTACGACAATGCTCTAGTAAGACTAACAACTCTGAATTGCTACTTCAGTCAGGTTTTCCAATTTTTTTCTGTTTTTTCTGCAGTGATACCAGAAGGAGGAAATGGCTGCACATATGCACACATTCACACATGGAAGCTGTCCAGTCTAAGTGCCATCCTCTTCTTCGCTGGCAGCTGAAGCAGCTCAGGGCCCGGTGCCTGGCTCAGGAGTAGCTTATTTATGAGTGTGTTGAAATGCTGCACAGTTTGGTGTTGACATATGCTGAAAACTGACATATTTCTTCCATGACTGCCAATTTAAAAGGGCCAGTCCACCCAGATGACATATTGCCACTTAAGGCCCTGAGGTAAAAAGAAAAAAAAAAAAAAAAGTTAGCTTGTTGAAAATGGTTTCAACAAGCTATATCTGTTACTTACACCCATCGATGTGTCACCCATCACAGTTAATTTGCACATTCTGCATAGTGTATTCAAATGCTGCTGCACACAGAGAATATTTGCGCTGCATATTTATCTAATCTGACAGCATCGCCTGTATCTTTGCACAATGTGTACATATGACCCATCACACAGAGCCTTAATTCAGTGAGGTAATCTTGCTTTTCCCTCATTGCTATCTCATTTATTAACTTTGGTTTCAGATACCCAATCTAATTCCTTCTACACATGTAATGTGTGCGAATAAAGTCTGGTTCTCTTGACAAGTAACATCTTGGAGTTGTGTGGATGATGACAAGTCCTCTCTCGGGAGCGAAGGTTGAAGTATTTTCATGTTGTTATATCACCCCACAAAAGGGTTAAAATATGGTTTAGGTTGGATTTTTGGGTTTTTAAAAAAAATGGCTTAAATCCAGAGCAGCAACAACAGCTTCAGTCAGTTCAAATGGAGGAATTAGTGTGACATTAATGTGGAGCCACAAAGTTCACAGAGGGAGGAGGTTGTGACTGATGGATGAGTCAATCAATTAGTGGACACATTAAACAGCTAGTCCCTTCCTGTTTCTTAGCAACGGTCAATGTTGGCTTCTTTTATTCGTGGCTACAGTCTTTCACTAATCATTTCCAAAACATAACCCGACGTTTGATCAGAAAATGGCGTCTTCCTAAACCAACCGAACAACAGTTGCCAAAATAAACCTGACGAGTGGATTTTGTTCCTCCAGTGTGAGCGTCAGAAAACACTCCTGTGTGTCATTTGGAGGGAAATTATAAAAAAGTGTATGTTGTTGCTAAAATGTTGATGGACTTGTATTTTGATTTTTAATCTTATCGTCTTATTAAGTGAGCCATGTACCTGGAGCTCCAGAAACTTGATTAGATATCAACCATTGATGTAGCAGATACTGAAACTCCCACATTACTCCATTATAGTCATATGGGTGTTTTGGTTTTTTTTTGTTTAAATATAATATGACATAACCCATTTTGTCATTAAGGTTCAAGGATGTGTCAGGCAGAAAATGTATCAGACAGGCTATTTTCTTAAGCTACATAAGGAAAATACAAGGCAAAATGTCTGAAACTGTCTACAGGGTTTTCTCCATTGTTATCTGTCTGTATGTACTCTGTCGGTAAAGTATTCTGCCAATCGAACACAAGCGTCAGTCTGTCAGAAAATCATCACTTTGACAGCAAACGAGTGTCTTCCACGGAAGAACTGAACATTCTGTACAAACTGTCACAAATCAAGTTGTCCAGGACCGTGGAAACAAAGTGACAGTGACTTCGGTCTGTCGCACATCCACGGTTAATGGTCAGAATCATCGGGGGGGAGGTGGGAAAGAGTTTGAACATACGAGCGAATCAGCGAGTAGATGTTCAGCTCAACTCCGTTCTCTGTCACTGTGCTCCTGTGTGTGCAGGAGAGACACAGGCCCATGTAGAAACACCGGCAGAGAGAGACACGATGGGGTGGCGTGATGGGGAGTCATCAATCACCGTAATTGCATTTAAACAGACTCAGGTGTTTTGTCTCGTCCTGCTAAACGTGTGGCAGCGACAAATGCAAACACATCATTCCTCACAAGACCGCATCTGGCTGGGATGAATCAGGAGGACAGGAAACAGGGTGTTTTTGGTACAGTGGCTGCATTTTTAAGCCCCATGCTACTCTCTCTCCTATTCGCCTCTCTATTTTTAGAAAACACAACCCTTTCTTCAGGGATTTTTTGAAATATTTGGACCCTCCATCCATGTACATGCTCACTCAGAAATATCTCAGTATCTTCTTTGATTCAAGTTGACTTTTTAAAACCATTTTTACGTGTTTTTTTTTCTCCCCCCCTTGAAGGAAGGAGTCAGAAATGTCTCCATGGGAGCTTCAACAAGAAGTTGAATACAGCATTCTCCACTGCACTGGTCTGTGTGACCTGGCAATGCACTACAGAAGTTCATGCAGCCTCCATTAAACGAAGACTAAAGTATGATTGTATTGACTTTGGGAAGGTTTATCAAAATATGCTGAAGTGGAGGTGGACTTCTTAGATCATCTGACCATTTTTTTAAGTATTTTTTTTTTGCCTTTGTTGAAAGAATAGCTGAAGAGGTGACAGGAAACAGGATGAGAGAGAGGGGAAGTGATATGCAGCAGAGGGTCCCGGGCCGGGAGTTGAACCCCCAGGTCTGCTGCAGCGAGGACAAAGCCAAAGCTACCAACTGAGCTAAACCGCCCCCCAATCGTCTGACCATCTTACGATCGAAGTCTAATCCACCGTGAGTTCTAACTGCTTTTCAGATGCGTCAATAAGATTATAGGGCAGTATGTCTACACACACCTCAGCTCTCCACTCAGCAGTCCTTGTCAAGCTTCACTTTAGCAAGGCACTGCCTTTGTTGAAGTTAGCCAGTAAGAAGTTGTGGTTTCACTTTAATTTCTTCCATTGACTGCATGTAAACATAGTAACAGGAGTTACTGGAAGGAAACTTGAGGCTTTTAAACTCTGCGTGGGAGTGTCCTTTCACAGTTTTTAAGGACACGTGCGGGCTCTGAATTGCAGAGTCGTCAGGGTCACTTGTGGGTTGTTGACCCAACCGGCCTTCACGCGGGTTGTTAGGGCCAGGTGAGCCCAGGTGTGAATGGTTGTTAAGCCGTCTGGGGGGAGAACTCAGGACTGCATCGTGGGTCTTCAAGTAACTGAAACAAGTCCAGTTGCCTATGATGCAGCAGTTAGAATTACCAGGACCTGGATGACTGAGAATATGAATAACACAATATAT
Source organism: Sparidentex hasta (assembly GCA_030272975.1). Lineage (NCBI taxonomy): Eukaryota > Metazoa > Chordata > Actinopteri > Spariformes > Sparidae > Sparidentex > Sparidentex hasta. The sequence continues at coordinate 58,936 of JARJLU010001287.1, read as the reverse complement.
GAGGTAGTGATAAGAGCAACATGACACGAGAGCTATGTCAACACAAAACAAGCAGCATGCTTTGACTTCCTTATGATTGTGCAGCTTTAGTATGACGAAATGGGGAGCAAATGAGAGAGAAACGGTGGTGCATGCATGTTTAGTTGTGTGGACAATGGAGCAACAGAAGAGACCACGAGACATAAAGAGAGATGAATAGAAAACCAAAAACTGTGGAAGCAGAAAATAGGACTGTGTATCGAGAGATGTGATGGAGTCTTCCATCAGATTTCCATCTCTATCAGCACAAAGAAGATGCTGCCAAACAGAATCGTGAATGCCGGTCCGTCTCTTTCACAGTTAGCAAAACTGTGGCTGGTGCGATCTGTGCATAGCTGCATTAGTGTTTGGATGAAAATATTTCCTTGTAGATTCTTGTCAAGTACCGTATTTTCACGACCATAAGGCGCACCTAAACGTCTCAAATTTTCTCCAAAATGTGCGGCGCGCCCTATAGTGCAGTGCACCTAATGTGTTGTTTTTTTGTAAGGCTCATTACATGAGAACGTTGTAGGGTGAAGTGTGAAGTGTGGGCGTTATTGTTGTTGTTGTAAAGTGGACGTAACAGAGGACTAGATGAGAACGCTGTGCCGGTATGTGCGTCATTGTTTAGGCAACCCCGATAATGGCAAAGAGACACGCTTACGAAGCACAGTTTAAACTGAAAGCTGTCAGTTACGCGGTGGAACATGGGAATCGAGCAGCCGCGAGGGAATACAACATCGATGAATCCATGGTTAGCAAGTGGAGGAAGATGGAAAACGAGCTGCGACAGGTCAAGAAGACGCAGCTGAGTTTCCGCGGACACAAGGCGAGATGGCCCGGCCAGTCAAAGGACAGCTGGAAGAAGCGTCTCTACAGTCAACCATACGACTAAGGGCAGTAACGCTAGCGGAAGAAATGAAAATGGAACATTTTCAAGGAGGTCCGTCTTGGTGCTTTCGCTTCATGAAACGGTGTCATCTTTCCATCCGGGCCAGGATGTCAATAAAGCACAACCAAACTCAGTTTTTAAATACACACACTAGCATGCATGTTTTACCGGTGTGTTTTACCATGCCCGCGCCCTATGGTCCAGTGCGCCTTATGTATTTGTTAAATACAGAAAAAGCACCCGTAACTGAAACCGCGCCTTATAACCCGGTGCGCCCTATGGTCGTGAAAATACGGTATGCATCAGGTGTTGTTCAACAGCATGCGAATACTTATCTGTTCACAGGCCTTCTTGAAATGCTCACTTTTTCTTTCTATTCAGTGTTGGACCATGCTTCAGTGAGGATTCTTCATAAAAGACTGATTCAGAAATGTTTTCTGCGTCCTTCTTTTTGGTATGATGAGGAAAAAAAACAACAAAAAAAGAAACGAGGCCATGCTCTTTGATGTTTGTTTTATTCAGGACACGAAGCGGGGAATTGCCCTTGCGCTATGAATAAAGCTATGAGCAGAGTCTCAAATGAGGTAGACCGTCACAATTTTGGACAGTAGTCAATGAGGCTACTTATTCAAGTTTAGGAACTAAAGTAGGTTGAGGAAAACATTGTGGTTTTGGTTACAACACCTACGTTCCTCATGTAACTTCAGTTCAAAAACTCACCGAAGTTACAAACGTAACTGCAGTTATGTTATATACATGACACAATCTAATTCAGTTAGTGAAAATTACCCACTGTTTACTTCTTAATTTGAAACTGGACATGAAGAGCAGTCTCTTGCATCAAAGTCCTTTGCTCATGTGACACAACCATCCATCCCTTATGAAGACTTTGTCGCTCATTACACTGCTGCATCTGACTTCCTCCTTCAATGTCGCAATAATTACTATGACCACCCAACATGAAACATCAGTATTTGTTGTAGTGAGCTACTTTGATCTGTTCACTGCTCTGAAAAAAAAAAAAAAAAGATTGATATTCATTGCGTTACTCATTTCATTGAAGATTCATGCTACCACATGTTACAGACACAGCTGCAGCATGAAGACTCATGTTCATTCAGCCAGATCCCAGATGGTCAAATCAATATAGTTGAAAGAAAGAGGCATTATAGAATCTGTTTGGGCATATTATATGAAAGAAATATATTTCTTCTGCGTGTTTCCTCCTCATCATTAAAAGCATAACCATCAGTGTCTGGGTTGCCTTGTTTGGCCTTTCCAAAAACTGAAAGTTCCTCTGATTAAAACAGGAAGACTGTCTGCCGAACAGATCAGTGTTGGAAAATTACAAATACCAGATTTACTGGGTGTCTATTAAAACTGGATACATTCAAATGATTTCTAGTCCCACTGTGCCAAGCTCCGGTTGTTCCCATCTGTTTTAATTATCCTCTCAGACCTTGTGCACATATGACTAATCTTAATCATTTTGTTGTGAAGTTCTGTAAACTTACAGCACCATTCTGATGATTCAGGGCGCAATCATAAAGCAGTCCGTGTCCCTGTCCTGCAAATTCTGGTGAAAGATGTTCTTTATCCGTCGTTATTTTAGGCATCTATTCAAAATGAGCTCTGTTTTTCAGCATTACATGTTTTTTTTTTTTCTTTTTTTACTTCATTCCAGCATTAAAGCTTTAAATTAAAGTGAATCAGGACAGCAACTCTGGGAAAGAGACGTACAGAGACAGACAGACAAGCAGGACGTCGTCAGGTTTGTGGAGGACAAAAAATAAAACGTAAAGCCGACAGAAACTAACTATTTCTTTTGTGAACATTTCCAATGAAAGTCGGCAGCAAGAGAGAAAACAGCAAACTGCAGATTTGATCCATATTACACTTCTGCACAGTTTCTACTCATGAGTTTGATCACACAGAAATCTGTAAATACGATCTGTGAAACCTTTAATCATTACAATTAAAAATTAAAGCTACAAGCAGCGATGAACGGGCCCTCGCAGTCCACGCGTGTCAGGATGTGCCACGTAGACGTATTGAGGGCAACACTCTCTACATGTTTCAGCAATTTGGAAAATATGGCAAATTGCATGTGGAAGTTATAATGACTTGATGGTTTTATGGCAAAGCATCAAATTGCACTACACCACCACGGCCACCAGGTGTGACGTGGGTGAAAGCTTTTGATAAGTTTTGTCCACAGACTCTACTTGCAAAGTTTGGTGCAAATCGGTCAAATGGCTTAGGAGGAGCTGGAAAAAGAACGTTTTTCATTTCTGGCGATTCTGCAAATGGAAATTTACCGTGAGAGTTGGCGCAGCCTACAGAAATGAGAGCAGGAATTCTGTTTTTTTTAAGGAGCTTTCAGGATGCAGACAAGAAGCACAGTCCGCAGTCACCAGTTTGCTCCATCAGTCAGTTGTCATTTCCCTTTAATTCACAAACCTGTTGGCCCTCTGCTAACACTCCAACATGTCCAAGTAGTCTAAAAACTCAAGACAGGATGACGCAGCCATCTCAACAGCCAAAGTGATACAGTTACTTGAGAGCAGTATGAGAACAGTTGTTGTGGTTTTTTTAGGTCGCCTCAGTTTTCTCTCTTTTTATCCCTCTGTACTTTTACATAAACACCCCACTGTTCTTCATCTCGGCGTCACGATTCAGTGCCCCTATTTTTTTTAAGTTCTCGGCAGCATCCCTTCATCTTTGCCCAAACACGTCTTCGCTTCGCCTCCTTTTCACTTGTTTCTCATTCCTCTTCCATAATTACCCCACATCCCCTCGTCGCCTGCATCTTAGTCTCACAATTCACGACTTCTCCTCATCCTTCTCCTTTTTCTCTTTTTCCTTGAATCCTTCAAAAGCTTCCAAAAACACTCTCCTCGTTTTATCTCGGCCTCGATTTAGGTGACTCCACTTCTCCTCTGTCTTACTTTTCCCACTCGTCTTGCACATCTGTCTCACATCTTGAACCCGTGATTCATCTCTTCTATCCTTTCTTTCATCCATCTACAGCTTCCATGAAATCCTCTTCCCTTGCTTCCGTGGCCCCGAGATTCTTGATCCTCTGTTATGTTGTTCCTCCTCCTCTTTCTAAATGTTTTCTTTTTCTTCACAGCTCCTCGTGACAAACTTCTTCATTTTGCTTTGGCCTCGAGATATTTGTTTTTTTTTCCCCTTCATGTCTCCTCCAATTTTACCATCAAAAGCTGAGCTGCTGTGCTGTCAAACCGCTGCCTTCCTTTGTGTGAAGTGTTTTGCATTCTTGTCTCCTCTTTTTTATTGAACACCTCATGTGAAATCCATCTCAAAAAATACTTGCATTCACCAGTTCATCGTGGTCTGTCTGGACGTATCATACACTTTTTTCTTTCTCTATCTGTCTGTAACACACAGACACTGAAGCGCTGCTCTCTCGCTTTGCTTTTTCGTGCAGATTTCAGCTCATAGGTACATTCCCTTGCACTCTTTCCACCGCTTCTCTCTCCCTCCAGGGTTTAATTGATAGTCTGAGTGTGTATGAAAAAGGCCCCATCTGCCAAAGTAAAACTGGAGAAGAGACTGAGGGCTTGTTAGTGGGGCAGAAGAGAGTGTGGGAGCAGCTCCCATCTGCAGTGTAGCCTCAGATGGGGCAGGAGAGGTATGACGGGTCTGGGAATTCAAAGAAGTAGAAAAAAAAAAGATGTTTAGAAGTAAAACTTTAGAAGAGAAAATTGGCTGTTGTAGCTGCCGTACAGATGAAAGGTCGTGTTGGCTGATAACCACGTCTTCTCAATTCAGTGGCATCCGTTGGTCAAATAAGTTCAGTAAACCAGTTTGGTTGGCAGACAGGCAATGTCACTGCATCTCACCGTCCTTTTATCTCGCAGTCGGTGTGCTTATTAAGAAAAGGTCCCACATCTGAATTAATGAGCGAAACCAAAAATGCACATTTCCTTGAGCAGCATTTGGAGTGCTTCGTTACCTTCTGCCTCGCGCCCGACGTTTGTGGGTTCAGACGTAGATTGGAGGTGCGTGGTTGGGATTCGTAAGGGGGCGCACTGATTTTTGCATATTTTGGAGCCAGGTTCGTATTGATTCTTGGTTGGGCTTTAATAAGCAGAATTGGAATTGATAAACTCTTGAGGAAGGACACCAAATTTACAGACAGAATCCTTAATGGATTTAAGCGACCCGGATGTTACTGTGAACTTCGATTCTGTGCTGGCTGGATACAGATAATCTGGAGGAAAGATGATCTGAGAATGAATGAATGAATGAATGAATGAATGAACAGCTGCTGTTGCAGTCACATGTATCAAACATCAGTCGCAGGATGCACTGCTCGAGAGGATTTGTGAAAAAAGTAAAAAAGTAAATTTTATCATTCATGAATTCATGAGGGGAGCTCCCACTTTAACTGGCCTCATTTAACTCCGCTTGAAACAAACACCTGAGTAAGGTGGACAGAGGGTTGTTTGCCCTTAATCATTTATCTGACTTGTGATGGAGGGGGAGCTGTCCTTCAGTGAAGGATTATACATTAAATGATAGATTGATGCAGATATTGTGCTCTGTTAGTGATTTTGAATTCTTGAGCAGGCTTATCAAGATTGATAGAAGTTGATTGCCTAACACCAGCTGTCAGATCTGATTATCCATTATTCCTTCTCCTTCATTTCATGATCCTCAACTACTTTTCTGACATCCTGGCCAAAACATTAATCCGTCAGACTTCTGTTGTTAGCACATGTATTGCAGACCAAACCACAACCTTTACCATAAACTTACCAAGAAGCTGTCGTGCCAAAACCAAACTGCAACCATTTCATAAACCTTCAACGCGGTCCATCTGTCATTTGTTATTCTGGGCGATCTTTGGCGATCGACCCATCCTGTCGTTTAGGTATGAGCGCGTGTGCATCTGTCATCTGTTTACGCGAGCGTCTAAACTTTCTCTGCTTTCTTTTTTTTCCGTGAAGCAAGTTGGATCTCCCTTGACGTGCTTGACAATGTTTCAGTATTTCTTCGGGCATCTGTGCCTTCATTAGATCGGCATCAGATCCGATCAGTCAGCAGTGGAGGGATGACAGGAAATGAGAAGAGAGAGAGAGACGGGGAGTGATGTGAGACAAAAGGCCCTGAGCTAAACGGCATTGACGCTGCAACTCGTGGAGGGATGCCTTCAAACCCCCGGGCCACCGACGCTCTCTGAAATATTGTTGTTTGATAGTCGCAGTCAGTCACACCTCCATCGCTGCAGTATTGCCTGTTCTTCTCACAGACTGACACCGGCTCCCTGTTGAGACGGTCGGCAGAGCTGTATGGAGCCTCAATGTTTTCTACGTTTTACTTCCAAGTAACACAGTTAGGATTTGTTCAGGATTAATTAATTGTCCATTACCAATATCTTACAGGTAGATGCAAACCAGATAAGGAGGTCAGAGGTGGGCAGCTGTCGTGATGAAGATGAAGGCACTGCTGGCTGCTTGGCTGTGGGGGGGAACATGCTTATTATAAACTGACTGATAACCCAGAGACCTTTACGGTTGTGTACGGAATTGGAAGAGATGAACAGTTGGCTCTGAACTTCTGATTGACTGTTTGATATTTGATTGGTTTGTTATCTCTGTGTGTGTCTCTATGTTTTAAGACATTTTTCCTATAGAGAAAATCAATTTCGCTCTCTCTAAGGACTCTGGGTTCTGAATCTATGTTCATTAACGTCATTTTTTAGATTTAAAAAAAAAAAAAAAATCCCCTCCCCTCAGCTTTCTGGCACACAAACACATGCACGGCGGTGGTGGTCAGAGAGCTGTCAGTCTTAACAATAAGGAGCTGTCTCTAAAAAGGAAAAAGGACATGAGACAGGTCAGCGGGGAGACAGGAAGGGATGATGGGAAGATGGACTGAGTGACAGAAGGAGATGACAGCAAACAAGTGGAGCCGAGAAGCTGTGAAGTGGTCCTGAAGATGACTCACCCTGACACTTTACTTTTTTTCCTGCTTATTTTCTCCTCTCTTACATGCATTTTATTCCACATTCTGACTCTCGTACACTGTATTAATCTGCTTTTTTTTTGTTGACTTTCCTTCTCTCAGCCTCACATCTCCCTCTGAGTGATGTTTCGTGCTGTAGCCCGGTGAAATAAAACAGTTTGCTCAAGTAAGATGCCAAGAAATAAAGTATTCCAAATTCTGCTGGAAACAAATATATTCTGAGTATGTTATTGCATTTGTGTAGGCAGGATGTACTGTGTACTGGTACACACAATGCTGAGACACATTCAGTATCTGTATTACTGGATGTGCGTTTTTGTCTGCATCCAAAAATGTTTGAGGCAACTGAAGAAGCTCCTGTATAGAATATTAAGCTTGATGGTATCTACTTTGACCTTTTCAAACCTGAGATGTTTTTTTTTATTTATTTATTTTTTTTCAAAGATGCAAGTCAAGTTTGAATTGTAAAAAAAAAAAAAAAAGTTAACTTTGAGTTGGCAAATTAAACTAAAGGTGCAACAGAACAATAGGTTATATGGCTAATATTGGTGCATATCGTGGAAAGATCTCTTTGCAGCACAATGTTTCTGTTTCATTCCCATTTTAAGCTTTTTAAGCACTGACAAACTCTTCAGCCGCCACTGCTGCGGTAAATCCAACAATTTCTGAGAAACAACGAAGAACCTGTGCAGTTCGCAGCTGCTTCAACAACAGCGGTAAACTTCAGGGTGGTTGCTGCTTTCTGAGACCGTATACTGAAAAATACTTCTCAGAGGACAAAATGATCGCCAACGTAACTGGTCTGTAATGATTGCATGCAGCTCTTGATTGATGCTAACTAGCCTGTACAGCAAACGTTAGCATCTTTCCTCTTCACTTGAAATGTGTCTGATGACCAAGTTTTTCCTCTATTTCTCAGTCATATGTGTAAAAGCAAGATAACATACAGTTGCTGTCAAAATGTGTAGATTTTTGACCCAGCAGATTTCAGACCCTGCTGTCACCGTCAGCAGGCTGCAGCTCATGAGTCACCAAAACTTACCGGCCGGTCGCCAGAGTCTTTTATAACAACTGTGACGTGAACCACACACACACAGGTATGTTGCGCATTCATTTTTAGAATGGCGGAAATAAATTCAAAATGTCATCATCATGATAACATTCTCAATAATTAAATGACTCATGAGGCTGAGGGACAGCAAACACTTAATCAGGACATCACTTATTATCCTGTCTCAAAGAACCAGTGGGTTTTTTGAGTGATGATAATTGTTGATTGTCACATTAATCTAAAAGAACTAAAGCACCAAAAACTCATCTTTTGCTAAGATAGCACAACAAACTTCTGCCGACCCCTCGGTGTATTTAACTTTTTTTTTTTTGAGACTTTCTTTCATGTGGAGAGTCCAACTTCACACTGCCTGCTGTGTGTGAGCAGAAAGCAATATGAATCTAACTGTTGCTCACTGTCAGAATCCAGATTTACATGCACGTTACAGTCGGTCCATTTTGTTTGTTTCTGGATAGTACTGTGTGCAATTTACTGAAAATACGTTCCTACTTTTAGTCAAGTGAAAGACTGAAATGCTTCTTCCCCCCACTGGAGGCAACACAGTGTGTGTCTAAGAGGAGTAATGAATATTTTAATGTGTGTGTGTGTGTGTGTGTTCTTTGTATATGCCGAGAGGCGCTTGTGCTTCAAGGCCACCGATTTATCTCCAAGCCATGTATGAACTGCACCATCAACGCTGATTTGCATTACTCACCCCCCGGGCATCATGAATATGGTGAGGCAAAACTATTTGTGTGTGTGTGTGTTTGTGTGTGTGTGTGTGTGTGTGTGTGTGTGCATTGTGTGTGTGAGCACACATCATATATGATTTATGAGAAAACATTTAAAAGGTTGTGTGCACATTTGTTCTTGTGTTTGTTTACCTTCATCTGTGTGATTGTGCGCCACCCAGTGTGTGTGTGTGTGCGTGTGTGTGTGTGTGTGTGTTTCAGTGTCTCCTGCCTCTGGAGAATGTCAATGCATATGCCGTCGTCTTTGTACGTTCTCTGAACTGACATTTGTACAAATACTGTAATTGTGATGATCCATGGAGAAATTACAAACCCTCCAGGTTTTGCAGTGTAGCGACTGCAATGATTAACCTTTACTTTTTTTCAGTCAAGGGAGCTGATAAATAAAACAGCAATTTTCTTAATGAAATGGCTTTCATGAAATGACAATGCTTGAGTAAATGTACTCGGATACATTACACCACTGCTGGTTCCACTGGTCATACTGTATTTGCAGTGTGGTTCCATTTGTTTCAGAGGAATTCTGAGTACCTGACCGGTTGAGTGTTTGTGATTCTACGCCTGAATAAATCATAAACATGAATAAATCAGCACAGTTTTGGTCACTGATATTAGTTATTTCATACTATATTCATGTGCTTGCATTAGGCGCCAGCAGGTCTTTTCCCCATGATGGACTGTAGTAAACAGACTCACTTAGTGTTTTCTTGTCTTACCGCCAACTCAAAGTGCTTCGCTACACAAGTCAGCAGTCACGCTGGCGGCAGAGGTTACGATGCAGGGTGCCAAGTGCTCATCAGGAGCAATAACCATTCATACACACACACTCAAGGACACTTCAACATGTCGACTGCAGGGGCCGGGGAACCACCAACCTTACAGATAGTGATCAAATGCTCTCTCTCTCTCTCTTCTGAGCCCCATAAATGTTAAGTATGTCGTGCATGAGGTGTGTGTGAATAAGTCTTCATTACAGCCTGCATGACCGTGTGGTTACTACAGTGTGATAAGACGGCAACCGTGTGTTTCTCTGCATGACGATGTGCCTTTTTTGCATCTGTTGTTGTATGTTTTATGCACCCGAAATGCCATATGTTTGTGTGCACTTCTGTGTTTTCCTGTCATTTTTTATTTTTTTTAGGGGTTTTTTTGCGCCGGCAGTGTGCAGCGTGTACGCATGAGCGAAAGGGGAACATAGTGCATAGTGTGAGTTTGTATTCTGGGACATATCAGCTGAAGGGCTGCTGCCTGGATGGCCTGCGGTGGGGTTATTCTGTAAAAAAAAAAAAAAAACCAAGCCATTCAAATGTCAGAGCACTGGGGGAAGTTTTTCACCACACATCTGATTACTGAAAATATCACAGCTGAGGGTTGAGGAGGCAGCACAAGCCGAGGACTGTGGTTGTTTTTTTTTTTTACTTTTACTTTTACAATTCACACACATTTCTTGCAGCGCTATCTTCTTATTATTCCCCGTCTTTTCACACACGAGAATATGATAGAAAACATATTGCACAGCCCTAAATAAAACAGAAAAAACAACACTTAAATATGTTGTTTACATTTGGTTAGGTTTGGTTATAACCATTCATAACGTATAATGTGGAGTAAAGGTTACAGTGAATTGTATTCAGTCTGTTCACTGTGCAGCAGCCTCCCCACTGTGAGAGAGTTGTGATTGCTCTTCATATCTGAATCAGAAATGCGCTTTTCCCCGTGGCGGCACTTTAATGATAAAGCTGCCATTCGTGATCATTTTCAACAGAGTCCGTGACGAAGCAAATGAATGTATCATACCGACAAATATTGTCAAGTACACCCTGATTGTTCAGCTTGTGTCTGCGTTACAAGACAGGAAGTGAAGTGTGTTCCTCTCAGGCAGCACATGTTACCACCTCACTGAGCACGCTCAGTAAGTTCACACATGAAATGAGATGTTCTCCAGTGTATAGGAGGGTACCATTAACTAGCCCTCAAACCGGGTAATTTTCTCTTCCACTTTGAAACGGGGCTTGATCCAAGAGAGCAAACCCCATGATGGAACATCAGAGCATCCATCTTCCCACCCCTCCCCTTTAATGCACCATCTGAATATATTAGAATTCTCTCAGATGTAGTCACACACTCTTGCTACAAGGTTTGCGCGGCTATAAAATCCATGTTTCTGTATGTATGTGTGGTTGCTGTTTGTGTTCCGTTGCACGCAAGTTCCACAGTATATACTTACTAGTCTAGAGGCAATCTTGGTTTTCAGTGTTATTGACAAATAGCAATCTCAGACCGTGAGTTTGGCAGCGATGAGTGCTCCTCCAGTGAATATGGGATCCGAGTTTCTCAGTGGATCAGCCAAGCTATCACACACACACACACACACACACACACACACACACACACACACACACACACACACACACACACACACACACACACACACTCACACACACACAGCCCCATCATTACTATGGATATGATTCACTGCTTAAATGCACTGCAGACTGAGACGCTGCAAGACAGATGATCTTGTTTACATTCACATCAACACAAAAACATATGCACACTCCAGTGTATTCATAGGCACGCACACACACACACACACACACACACACACACACACACACATACACATCTTCCATCAAATGCCCCGGAGCTCTGAAAGTGAATCATAGATGGAGCAGACACAGGTTTAAAAAAATCTAATCCAGCCAGCGTGAAATCTTCAAAGTCGACCCGCTGCTGGAAGTACGAGCAAATGGCTCTCGTAAAGACACTGCCAGAGGCAACAGGTGGACAATACTCCAAATTCATTCATACCGACAGTGAATGAAGGTAATTCTTGGATTTATAAAACATTAGACTGCGCAAAAAGGGTATTTCTCTCGGCTGGTGCATAATTTATCCTGTGAGCTAAATACTGCAGCAAAAATGTGTCCTCAGGGGGTTCAATTACAACACCAAGAGTCGGGAGGATATTCAAAATTGGCTGAAGTTCTGGGTGAGCCACTTTATGGAGGCAACTTTTAATAGCAGACTTTGCCAGATTTGCTCAGTTAGCTGTTAGTACACAAGTTAGACTGCTGCATTTCTTTGTCTTCAGTTTTCAATTTTTCTCTCATCCCAATGCTGTGCTTATGCTCCTGTTAGGTTTGGAAGAAGAAAAAAATCCATTTGGTCTGGGTTAGGAACACATCGTGTTCTGGATAAGGTACCTGTTTTGGTCTCAGCTGCAGATGGCCTGACGTCCAATCAAAAATATCCATTTCCTGTCGCTACAAACAGCTGAAAATTGTCCCGACGTCTCCCTAAAAAACATCCACATGTTTCCCAAATGTTGGAACTCTGTGGTCCCCTGCCACACATTTCCAGTGGTTTCACACTTAAACTGTAGCATCCAGCTTTATAGCTTTGGTGCCTACAATGCCACCACCATCCCCTTCACCTTTTCTGAATCCTGAAAGGGATGATGACAAAGATAGTAGCTTATTAAGTAAGAAAAAAGACAGTATTGCTCCCTTTGATTGGCAAGTGAAGGCCACCCTACCTTCTCACAGAGGATATGATGGCTGTGCTTATTAAAACAAACAGAAACCAAACCATAAAGATGGACACACCATGTTTTGGCTTTACAGGGAACAGAACCTGTCACCTACGGTTACAGGACAACACTTTCACATTCCTGCTGCACACTTCATCACAAGTCTTCAGTAAACTGCACCACTTTGATAGAAGGGGGGGGGAACGAACAGCACAGGGCTCAGGTAAGGCCTGTTATGAAGCTGTCACACTAGAAAGAGAAAACCCAATGAGCGGCCTATCAATAATCCAAGTGCTCCAAGGATAGAAGACGGTGTTGAATATTCATGCTGGCGTAATGAATATTCTCAGAGCGATAAGCAGACAGCAGCTCAAATGACGCTCATTAGCAGGCATCGAAATCACAACCAAGCCACATCAACGAGTGGAGACAAAAGACACACAGGCGACGGGGAGCTGACATGCACTGCAGCAACTTTTTGTCAGTTTGAGTTCTGTCTTATGGAATTTTAACGGCATCGTCAATGCAATTTTGGACATTTATTTCGTACAGTACTGGAACTGCTCAATTCGATGACGCTTAAGTATCTTCACAGAGGAACGGTGCTCATTCTTTCTGTAACGTCCCTGTTACATTTCTGTATTTTACCTGATCTAAGTGTATAATAAACAATAATCAGATAATACACATATAATTGTATTTGGACGCAGTGTGGGTAACCTGACATTCTTCCATATAAGTGTGAGAGATGCTGGAAAGAATCAGTCTGTTTGCCTTCAACATAAGATAACCATAAAGGGCTCGCCTTGAGCTGTAATTTCCCTTGTAGTGCTACTCTTGTGTTGGTATCAGTGAGATAAACAGAGCATCAGTCCAGACTGATGTTCATACTGTTATGATAGGCTCTCCAGGCTCAAGTAACTGCTGGGTTTCAGATATGGAAACACCCACGAACGGCTTATGAACAGCCGTGCAGCGGATTTGACCGAGGATCTAGATAGCCGATTTCAATGCGGCCATATGATTAGAATGGCTGAGTTCCCAGATGCCTAAATGAGGCGAATTAAAGGAGTAAACAATCCGGAGTTCCAGTAAGAATGAGAGAGAGAGAGAGAGAGAGACGTGATCATCCCATTAGAGTCTGTTTGTATTCAACTGATGAATATTCACTCTTTTAACTTTTGTTTTTGGTCTCTAACGACTCCTGAGGGTAATACCTGGATCTTTAGCGGCTAAATGACAAAACAGCAGGTCTCTAAATGTGTGTTCCTGCTGTTTGGTGCTGCGCAGGTAGTGAACAGTGGGTTTATCAGGCTTTGTTTGATGTGCTCCAGGGTTTTCTGGGTGTTTGAATTCATCACTATAAAAGACTTCTTATACATTACACAGCAATGTTGGACACTATCTGTGAATGGTGTGCTTTGGGGGTAAATTCCCATTTTAAGAAAAACTGCAAGTGTTTTTTTTTTTGTTTTTTTTTTTGTTTTTTTTAAAAAGAAAGATATACTCTCTGCACAGAGGTTGGGGGAAATACAAAACTGCGTGTATTGTGATTTGACATGTTGTATTAGATGCTTAAAAGGAAGCCGCCACAACTGACACGTTAAGTGGTTGCTGTCTTGCACAACCAGAAAACAGAGCAACAGTGTTCCTAAACATGAAAAATTAAAGCTGGATAGAACAACAGTGAGACAAACAATGGATGTGAAAAAGGCTTTGAGAACTGTGGCAAGTTTTGCAACGTTTCATAGAAAGCCTGAACAGCCTATACATGAAAAGTTTAATAACCAGAGACACTCATATTTCTACCCTGAGTTCTAAATAAAATGGTTTCCTGGAGCCGCCTCTCCATTTGATATTCACAAATTCAGGCTTTTTTCCATTAAAGATACGATCACAGAGGCTGTCTGGCAACGATAAACAGTCCAGTCTCGTGGCAAATGTTACCTTGGAAAAAAAACAGAAACTTAAATTTTCATTTTTATTATATTCTATGCAGATGATGCCATCATTTACTGTGCCGCGAACAAACACTGTTTCACAAATTCTGCTCAGCCTGAGACCATTAAATTATGTTAATGTGGTTTGATAAAACCTTTTTTTTTTTTTATACAGAATGCTTTATCGTTGTCAGAACAGATTAATACTGTTGGCTTTAGTAGCATGTGAGTTAAGGCGCCTTCCATGAACCCCCAAGGCTGAGGGCCTCTGATGCATGTAATTATATAATAATGATATTTCTCATCCCTCTCTTCCCTTGCTGCCTATCATCTCTCATATGTTGGCGATCAAATAAAAGCAAAAAAAAAAAAAAAAAAATGTTGTGCTGAATGTCAATCGATATCTAATATCATTCTTGGCTGTTTGTCATGTTATTGTTCCCATGGTCCCGTTCAACATACAGCAGAGGTGAATAGTAATCATGTAAATGTGACTTTATGATCCTTTATGTATAATCCAGTTCACCCCAATGATCAGTACAACCCTGTTTGCAAAATGTGAGTTACTACAACTGGATTCTTTAACTCTTCTTGCAGAACAGAATGTTAAATCATCATGAATATTAGCACACACTCTTCTGGCTTTAGGAGACAGTGCACTAAAATTTAGCTGTGCTCTCCTTTAACGGTCATCTCATTTTTATTGGACTGCATGATATCTGTGACTGGCCATGAACAGCTTTAACTAAAACTAACCATTCCTCGTCCCTTTTCCCCAAATCCCCAGCGGTGTGACCTGCCCTTCAGCCGACTGAGATTGATTTTTGAAGGCTCGACTAGCCAGTGCCATTTTTGTCACACCAAACGTATAGAAAGAGTGAAGGAGTGAAGGTGTTGGGGGGGCAGGAAGACTAAAAGTGAACGTCTGAGAGTTTGAAACAAATAGTGGAATGAATCCAGAAAGAAATAGCCAGTGGAAGAGTAGAATAGAAAAAGAGAAGCGCCGGAAGTTCAAGAGATCAGTCTGTGAGAGACATAATGTGACAGGAAAATGAGAGCAATACTCTACATAAGAGGAAGATGGTGGATCAAACAGCCTGGGGTGGTGGGTGGTACAAGATATACCATAAAGGAGGTTGATAAAAGAAAGGCGCAAAAGCCAAGTTTAACTTTCAAGGGTAAGAGGAAGAATGAGAGGGAGCAGTTAATTATCGAGTTTGATATAGAAAGGAGCTGCTAGATTGGTTAACCTTTCCTTGCAACATCCCACCCTGCCATTATTTTCTCCATCTGCAGCCCTTATTTAAAAATCGGATTATGGTGAACATGACGTACACTTGGGAGGAAGACGGACAGAAAATGAGTTCTGTTGTAATGAAGACGACAGAAAAGAACGGAGGGACCGGTGGGACTGATCCCTCCCGACCAAGGTCTGAGGTTCTGGGCTTGGTGTGTGACGGCGCTCCCCTGTCTCATTATTGTGCAAGATGAACGAGTTTGAGCGACCGGGTGTGAGGTTCAATGTCAATTGCAGTGGATGGAGTAGGTATTGTAAAGAAGGAAGGCAGATGGAGTCTCAGCGTTTCCCAAGACACTAGATGACAAGTTGTGAGGAAGGCAGAGCGTGACTAATGGAGAACAATAGATTCATCTTTTCACCCCAGAGGCTTTACCCTGTCCCTCCATCTCTTCAACCCTGTCTGATAAACCCGGTACGGCTAACCTTACAAAACAATTATCTAGCAGCCAGTCACATTTCACAACCCCTCCTCATGCAACACAAAGTCCAATTATACCATTCAACCATTTGAATCCAGATTTTTAGGTTCACATCAACAGAAGTTTCACAAATATAACACCTCCAGAGATCAAACATTAATGAGACAAAACAGTCATAACTGACAACTTTTAAAGTCCTGTCAAGAGTTGTACAGACGACTCTTTCATAATGGAGGATCCAAGTGGAAGCAAAGGCTGAGCACCTTCGTACCCAGGTCGATCATACATCCATGACTGCTATGTGAAGAGGTAACTATAGAACATAAGACATATGAAGTGGCTGTAGCTATAGACAAACAACAGTCATGAATAGCTCACAAGAATAGGGCTGATTTCATTAAACTTTTAAGTATTGTTACTTCAAAAAGGTCCTACACCTCCATTATCCACTTTCACTTTCACTTTGCCAGATTAGACTCTCTCAGGCCCATGTGTGCATATAGCTATAAGAGTGTAATAATAATAATAATAATTAGCTGAGCTCTGTATGAAACAACTATTTGGAAGCAGAAACACTTTTAAAGAGTTCACTCTTTACTAAAAACAATGCAAGGTAAGATCATTCAGTCAACCAGTGTTTCCCAAGCTACACTAAGAGGTGGAAAGTGATCTCCATACGCTTCACCTTCCCCTCTTCTGTTGCATTATGTGTTTCCATATCCAGCTTTCAGAAATATTTGGGAGCCTGGCACACGAATGAAGGAGTAAAGTGTGGTTTTTAAATAGCTATCAAGCTAATTAGGACAAAACCTCCTCCAGTACAAGTGCTCTTCATTATCTTGCCGGCCAATTATCAGCTGGAAGGAGGAATTTGTTTTTCTGAGGGTTTGTGGTTACGTGGTTCTTGACTATATGCAACAATGGACATATTTGTGCAACTACAAAGAAGATAAATCCTTTTTTGTTGTGGGCTCTCATGTATTTAATCTTTCTCTCCAGCCCTCCCACTATCCCTTCGTCACACCGCTGAGGCTCTCGGCCGTCGAACACACCCCGGCTTATCTCCGATGTCAGTCGTCACTTTTAGAAGCACACATCTGATTGTCGAAAGGAACAGCGAGCTCTGGTTTGTCGCTGTAGCTTGAAAGATCGCTCAGTAGTGCAGCTGCGTGCATCAATGGCCTCTTCACGCAGCAGAAGAGTGTACTACTTGTCTATTCTCAACCGAAAACGCAGCAGTCTCAATCTTGACACCGAAGCTCCAAAATATGGTGACTGCAGAATAATGTTGAAGACGATGAGCAAAATGAGATCCGCATGGGAGGAAAATGAAAGTGTTGCTGGAGCATTATTCAACCGTCCAGCTGGGCAGCTTTCTGGTATGAATCTTAAAAAGGAACGAAAGGGACACAATAGCTTGTGAAAAAAATTGCCCGGCAACACTTCCTTCATTTTTAAAGAAGCAGACAGTGCATGTCCTGCACATTTTTACCCACAGTTGCACTTATGCTCGGTGTCGCATGCCAACACAGGCCATTCTGACATCCAGCCGCTCACTGACCTTCTGAAACTTTACGCTCATGATGTGCTGGTGGGAGTGGAATTGCTCAGGCTCTGTGCATCCTTTCATCAACTGTTTCAAAGTAGACGTGAACGCGACATGATTGGCTGAGAGGCTGTGTGTGGGTGTGTGCAGTTTTTTGTCACATTTTTATTATTTTTTTTCTAAACACACACATCCACATGCAAATACACACATCGAATGATGTGTTTGCTTCAGGAGTTAAAGACGGTGATTTAGTTTAAAAATCATCCCGTCACATGAGACCAAACAATGCGTCGCTGACAGGAAAGAGCGCCCCATCGCCTTCTAATTGAGATGCCGTATATTCACCATGTTTTTCTTAATTTAAAACCAGCAAGTGACACATCAAAAGAATAACAGCATGATAAAAAAAAAAGTGTTTGCTGAGAGATTTAGATTCCACGTGAAAAAAAAAAGAAAAGAAAAACAAGCATGCTGCGTCTCCTCTCAGTACCATATTATTTTCCCCTGTGAAGCCTCTACTTTAATATTCAAAAGAAGTACGCTCTCCTGCTCTCTTGCTTACTTTGTGCTACAATATTCACAGACTTTTAAAAATAAAGCTTGCTGACAAACACTTCTCATATGACAAGTGACTGTTGTTAACTCGCCAAATGGCTGTGGTTTAGTTTAAGTGCTCTTCGGATGGTCCCACTTCCTGAGTTGGGAATTCTTTCTTCCAACTCCAGCGTGTTCATGTGCATCACGACAGAATGTGGGAGTAACATGGACGCCCAAATATAAGTTTAATTGCTCAGAGCTTTCAAACCACACTTTGACAGCTACTCCAGTATGTGAGTGACAAGGATGCGCAAGAGGAAGCAATATAATATGTGACCTTAGTGGAAGTTTCGTACCATCAACCCAATGTTTACTTTCCGCCAGCAACCAAAAAGACTTTCCCAGTGCGAGGAGCCTCAACTGCTTAGCTAGGTTTTGGAAAACATCTTGTTTTGTGTTTTCTTTTTCCATGACTGGAATTCAGGTTTGAAAAATACACAACCTTGTGACCTGATCCTGATATGGGGTGCGTCATCAACAATGGTCAAGCGATCCTGGCAGAGACGCTCGTTGACGGCAGCAGCCATCACATTTTACCAATCGATCCAAACAAGTCTGGACGTACAAATGCAGATCTGTCCTGATAGTTGGAGGTTATTGTGCCTTCTTGTTCTCCACCTGAGATCAGAAAAGGCTAAAAAAAAAACTAAACTTACAGGCTACATTTTATCAGCAAACTTTAAACATTTGCACTCACTGACTTGCAGTACTGATACGTGACGGGGTAGTTATTGATGATCTTGAGCCAAATGCTTGTTGCATTTGTTGACGGGTCGATCTGTTCCGACTATTCAGCAAAACCAGAGTTTTATGAATGTTTCCCTCATCAGCTTAGAGCAGAAAGTTGATATTGACCATTAAATGCTGAGTGCCATTAACTCAATCTACGCTGATTAAGTTATTTATTAAAGGATAGTTAAGATGCCAAGAGTCCATTTTTTTTTTTTTCTTTCTATGGATGATGGCATTTTCTAATTCACCACTTGGCACCTTGTGTTGTGTTTTATATCCTATTGTGCTTGTTTTCATGAGTCCACCGGCTGCAAAAGACAATTAATTTTAAGAATGAGCTGGAAATGATCAGCTGCAGATTTATCTTTGGCGTTCCTCCCACCTTCGGAGGAAACGTTCTCCTTCAAATCGACCGGCCTGCTCGGCGTTTCTGTTCGCATCCCAGCATCCCTCTGTACCTTCTATCTTGTTCCCTCCCCCTCAGACCTTCGACCTCCCTTTTCATCCGTCTCCACACTTTGATCTCTCTCTCTCTCTCTCTCTCTCTCCCTCCTCCATGTGTTTCTCGGCTACTTTGTCTCACGTCAAACTCGCCGTCTTGCATCATAAATTCTCCTCAAGTACATGTTTTCATTCCCACATGCACACAAAGACAGCACATTTGATTTCACACCGACTCTCCCCCTGCTGTACATACAAACTCCACCAACGCCATACAAGTCTGTCTCGCCGCCATCACACAGCGATCCATCTATCTACCTGTCCCTCCACTCATCCATACATCTTTTCATCCCCGCGGTGAGCTAAACATCTGTTTATCCATCCATCTCAGTAGCCTATTAAATCTCCATGCATCTCTGTCATTTTCCATATTTACAATTCAGTCACCCACGCATCCATCTGTTCATTCACCCTTCAAGGACTCGCCTGCCTGCACACTAGACACAAGAGTGAAACTGCAACGGCGTCAAAAACAGCTTTTAAAAAAAAAACAAAAAAACTCATACTTTCTAGTTCTGCAACACAGTTTAACACTCCTACGGTCTACATCGGTCCCCCGGTACGCATCCACAGATGTAGTCAAGTACAAATACAGTCGTCTAGCCACAAAAAACAAGTGGGAGAGAGGAGAGATTTAGTGATTTCTATCTAAATAAAGTGTAAAACAACCAAAATTGTATTCGAGTCAATACAAACTGTGAACCGCACACCAGTTGGCTGGTGATCGTTTGGAAATAATTTAGATGATGAAGGATGAAAAGCATCTTTAAACCTGAGAGGTAGCGTTTATAGCTCAGTAAAGATAAAACTTCTTCTTTGCCATTAGTGAAGGGAACATTTCAAGTTGAGAGGATGCAAGGCACAGCGCACGACGAAGGAAAAGGTAGGCAGCGATGCGGCGACCTCAACGGGAAACTATTCAGCTTGTTGAATGGCCAGCAGAACCAGCACAAACACTTTTAACGCACATGGCTTTTGAAAGCATCCTTTACACAGCTCAGAGGAGTTAGAAATAGAAATAAGGTCAAATGAGTTGAAACGATGGATTAAATACAATAAGAATCAACCGATACGTGAGCAAATCAGCCGATTCGCAGCTCCAACAGGAGCTTCGCCCTCAGGAGGAGATCAGATTTACGAGTCAATCCGTGTTCCGACACCCGTCAATAGAAATGATTTCTGTGTATTGGACAACAGAATGAGATTGCAGCTGAAATGAGTTTCCTACACAGGTGTCCGGGCTCCACCTCGGAGACGGGGGGAAGGCAGCCACAGGGAGTCGGGAGTAGAATGAGACAACAGATATCAGCAGGTTATTTCACATCACCGCTGAGCCAGAAACATACAATAAAGTCAAACCTCTGGTGTTTATGCAGCAGTGAAACGCACACTGACAAAGCGTCCAGCGGAGGATTTGATACCCTAAACTTTGTTTGAGACTTGACAGTTAACTCGCTGGAAGGCGTCGCCTGAACGGGACATGTCGTCAGAAAATCAAACCCAACCAATAACAGGAAGTCATCCGAGGTGACGAAATTGAAAAGCGACGAGAGGCATGAAGAGGAAAAATGCGATGCTCAGTACCCGAACGCCAGATGAAAAATGATTTCAAATCTCACGCTGGTTTCAAATAAGACTTATCTGCAGAGTGAAAGAAAGGAGAGTGAGATCGTACTCAGGATATTGCTTTCCTCTTTGAGTGCTCTGGATTTCTCCGGCTTCAAATCTCTCACCTGCAGTGAAGTTTCAAATACACTGTCAGCCGAGGGTCAGAGGTTACATTCATTCTAGTTTTGGGCATTCAGGCCTGTACTCACAAATCAGATCACACTATGGCGAGTGTGTTTTGAAAAACCTCTTTATAGTTAATAAAATGTCAGATATATTTTTTATTCTGGAAAGCGTGACTAGCTTGTCAGGCTTTGCACAACTCTCCTCCGAGCCAAGTGAAGTAATTGAAAACCTGTCAGATCTTTATTTCTCCTGACAGCTTAGGAGTCGTAAAAATGTTGGTTAAAAAAAAAAAGGGGGCATTTTACCACAACTAAACATCCACATCATTGTGGATTTGCTCGGTGTACTTATCTAAAATGAAAGTCATCTCTTTTTATACCGTGATTTGATGGACACGTTTTCTAATAGTCAGCAGGGATGGGTGGATCATCAGATTTGAGATAACAGGCTTGGACCTCAGTTTAATGAGGCTAAAATAAACAATTTTGCAGTTTGACAGCGCTGCTCTCTTTCCTGTATACAGCGCAAAAAAAAAAAAGTGTCCGCTAATGAGAGCCTCCATCATTAATGAGCTCTCAGGCGAACTGATGGGAGACAGAAGTGAGTGACTCTAGAGCAGCTTCTTCCAACCAGCTCGTTCTACATTCGAATACGTGAACGTGAGGCACCTCAGGGTGCTTCCTGCAGGACCTCGAGAGGGTTTTGTACCTGACTGACCAGGTGCAGCTGCTTAACAATCAGGGTGGAGCAGGACCTCCCACACACACACCTGCACCCAGGGGCTGGAACTGGAACTCGCACTGTGAAAATGTGCTAAAACATCCAGATTAAATCAAGAGCTTATCGCAATAATAAAGACTAATACAAGAATCCACGCAAATAGAATAAAAGTGGTCACTTACTTAACCGTTGTGATACCTCAAGGGTTTGGGTTAAATTGATTTGGAATTGGATTTAACTTAAAATACCTAAAAAGTTGTTAGTAATCCACTAATATCAAAAATATCAATACATAGTTTCATATATTTGAAATGGCTTCAGCATCATTTTCTGTTCACCTGTACAAGCTGTGCTTTCTCTGCTCTGCTACAGAAGGACAACACATGTAGTGCCAGACTTCTCCCACTCTCCTGGCTGTGGTCACACATGAACACAGATGTTGTTGTGCTCAACACTCAGCACACAAAGATATTTATAAGTTATATTTATCCTCTGATACAAGTCAAAGATTTTATGCCCTCAGCGTTGTGCCATTTTTTTCCCTACGGTATCGAGAAATTCCTAGTATCGTGACAACATGACCATTAAACGCTTTTGTCTAATGTGTTTTAGAGAGAATGTAGATGCTTTTTTTTTTCCACAAAGAGTGGTACTGCAGCTCGTACTGCAGATAACTTGTAGGGAGGTGGTAAAAGGCGGATGCTGGCACAGGATTTCTGACCAAAAAGCTCAGGTTAAGGTCCGGGACATATTTTTGGATATATATTTATAAAGTAAATATCTTGTATGTCATGTCATTATTGACTTTTCCACAGTGAAACTCAACTACATCGATACCATCAGGTATGAGGAAGCACGCGTCACAGAGATCCAATGGAGTCTGACACAACCACTATTCATTTTAAATGAAAAATACAGACCCCATCCAGGATACTTTACCAGTTTGAGTTTATTGGCATATGTAGAGGGAGAAAGAGCGAGAGAGAGAGAGACACACATAGATTTGAACACTAATAGAAGTTTTCATGTCCACTTAAAAGACTGTAAGTACACCTCAGAGAACAGTGACAAGGTTTTCACCCGGTAACAACCACATGTGAGAACGGACACTCTCAAGTTCACTCATGTTGTTAGATCTCACTTGGACCGTCCGTGGAGACCGACCCCCTCGCTCTACTTTGTCGCAGTTATTTCCCTCCCCGATCAATTCTCAACTCTCTCTTTCTCCGACAAAGCTGTAAAAGTGTGAAAAGCTCTGGAGTGTAACATGTTTGTGAAATTCCAGCGTGTACCATCTGGGAATACCCGGCGCAGGACGCGTGGCAGCCAAAAATCCTGTAGTAGCTCACGGTACAAGTGTTTGTGTGAGTTTGTTAGCTGCCCTTGAGAAAGTGAGAGGGAGGAAGAGGAAACAAAGACAGATGGAGGCAGATGTACGAAGACAAAGCATCGGAAGGAAAGGCGGAACCGCGAGGAAGCCGCAAAGTTGCAGTTGCTAAAATTCAAATTTACACGACACCTGAAACTTTACATTTACAGAGAACTTGCACTTTTAAGAATTATGTGAATAGTTAAAGGTATTTCACCAGCTAAAAAGGAGTGAGTGGACTATAATCTGTCAAATATCACTTTTTGGCAGGTGAAATACAGCCTGTTATGAGTTGTATTAGCCCTTTAAAAGTTAAATGTAGTTATAAAAATGTCTATTGAAACTTCATAGACCGTATCACAATAATTTGACCCTATTTATAATATGTCACCTAAGAATTAGATAATTGTCTAATAGAACAAAACATCTTATCACAGTGAAGTCTTGATTAATGTTGTTAATTATAGCACATGACACAACAAGTACTTTCAGTTCAAGTCTCTGGGGGAGGACGTACATACTGACAACTGCAGATGTACTTATCTTGTGACATCCATAGTGGTATACGATTTCATTATTATTGTGAAACTTTAAAACAATATGTTGATGAATGTTCTCAGTCATCCGGGTTGTGTGCTGTGTTATAGGCAGCTGGACTTGTTGTCGTTTCTTGGAGACGTTTCACATCTAATCCAACAGGCTTCTTCAGTTCTAACCAACTGGAGGGGAGTTTGCAGGCTTTTAAACTCTGTGTGGGAGTGTCCTTACAGAGTCGTGTGAGCTCTGAACAGGAGGGCCAACTCCTCAGGTCAAGACTTCGCTGTCCACTTACATCTGAAGGGGAAAAAAAAATCATTCCTTTGAGGACGAGAATGTAAACATGTTGGCCAGAGACGACAAACAAATCCATCTATGTCAAACTGGAACGACCATCTCTGAACAGAGGAGGTGGCCTACGACATTACTCATCACCCACCTACAATGTTGTACCCACGAATGGACCTAACAACTCTGAAAGGACACTCCCACATTATGCAAGGACACTCCCATACAGAGTTTAAAACCTGTAGCTCTAGTAGTTAGAATTGAAGAAGCCTCTCATATGAGGTGACACATCTTGAAGACACTGAAACAAGTCCAAGCGCCTACAATACAGCATGTAGAAATTCAAAACAATCACGTACTTGCAACCAATGTGTTTACCCTGTGATAATTGTGAACTTACGTTTGTGAGTACGAAAATAAATGTGCAAATGGTATCTTAAGATATGCAATTAAATGAAGAATGAGTCACAAAACAACATGGGGAGCGAATAAGGTGTTGAAAGTGAATGATAGGCTGCTGGCAGCTGCATGTGGCCTCTGTCACTCACAGCTGACAGTACAATTACAGTAAATCTGGTGTGGAGAAAAAAACTGTCAGTTCTTGAAGGGAAACCGTGCCAAGTTTCAACCAGCTTTGAATCATCACAACGTGGGTTTTTATATGGAAGTGAACAATAAAAACCCTCGGTCAGAACATACGACCATATGTTGTGTTAAACAGCGTAACGTTCTTGTTTCTTGCGAGGCAGCAACCCTTTAGCACCAACCGGAAAGAAAATCTATATTTGCATCTTTCTACTGTACAGACAGCCTAGTTTTATATATAGACACAATTCCAGCATTGATAACTCTATAAACCAGTTTGCCTTAATTAATATCACAACTTTGATTGAAGTTAAAATGTTGTTTCAAGCAGTCATGTCTACTAAAGACGATTCAGGTAGCTGAAATGAAATGCTAGCATAGTTAAACTGGGGTAAGGAAAGTGGAACCGTAGGCAGAGCATGATAAAAAAAAAAAAAAATAATAATGATAATAATAAAATTTGTATATAAGCCTGGAGCACTGTAACTTTAGCATTGTATCTGAGAATTAATATTATTCAAAAGTTACTGAGGTAACTTGCTGCGGTCTCTCCACCTTTCACCCCCTCGACCATCTACCCAGTCCCACGGAGACCAAGCAGTTTGAAATATCTGGCCGCTCGAGGAAGGAAAACAAAAAGGCACATTACTCTTGAGAAAGTTATTTGCTTTAGGCTAATTATGGATACTGGTGCTGACCACGGCGCTCATTTTGTGTAGTAAGTTGTAGTAATAATCAGTACTATTTTGGATTTTCCACTGAGAGTTTTCCAATACACATTATCTTATCTCCGGGGAGATTTTCTTTTCTAATGAGTAAAGGGCACGACGGGAGACGTGCGTGTCTCGTTGGGCTTTTTTTTTTCTACAATCTGTTTTTCTGTGTGCCACCTTTCACCTTCCTCCATCCATTCTGAGTGGGAAATTGTAATGAGAGTCATGAGACGGACTGGAAGGGAGACATCTGAGCAGATACGAGCAGACGGATGCAACAATTAGTTAACTGAAGAAGAACAAGCAGAAGAAGAAGTGTGGGCAGCAGTTGGGGAGGTTAAAGATCACATTGTTTTAAGAGGCAGAAGAGTTTACAGTGCATCTGTGTTTAAATTCTGTTTTTATTCCAACCAACACATTTGATGAGACGTAATTGAGCGCTGGGAATAAGAATTTATGGCAAAAACAAGATCTTCTTTTCCAAGTTACTGAAGGAATTTATATATTCATATCACATTTTCCTTTTAAAAATACAGTAGAATGCTGTGTTTCAATTATTTACTTACACTTTTTGCTGAGACTGACTGTTGTGGCAATGTGTTGTGTTAAACAGGTCATTCATTTAGAGTCGTGTGTTGTCGCATTGGCTTGATTGAGTTGTTGACCAGAATTTAACAACCGCACTGGAAAAAAAATACACAACTGTGCATGTGTACGTCAAGACATTTCTTCTTAAGGTATAACATCATGATGCCGCGTCGAGGTCTGACTGCGGTTAGAGGAAGTGTTGAGTTACATCCGGGAAATTGCCGAAGAAATCTCGGATTTGTATTCACGACATTTGTGTTGCACAAAAGATGTTGTTGTAGAAACATCCAGTGGTTTCACACTTGACACACACACACACAGACACACACATGCACCAGGACATCTTGTCCTGTAGTCGGGGCTGGTTTTGTTTTCAACTTTGCTGCAGTTCCATGTCCAAGTAACTGGTAGCTTGTAGAACTAGAGTTTTCAAGTAGCTTAAGCAACGCTGTCAGTATTTATCACTCCCTGCAAGACCAGTGCGTATAGATAATTGGTGTGTGTGTGTGTGTGTGTGTGTGTGTGTGTGTGTGTGTGTGTGTGTGTGTGATGGCCGATGTGCCTGCAGGGATGCTGTGCAGGACTGATTGGGTTGGTGGCCTCCTCTCTGAGAATCTGCTGTAATGGTGCCAGGATGATTTATACCAGCCTTAACAATGACTTGTTTCATGAAAACACACACGCCCGTGTACACACTTTCTCGTGGTCTTTCCCATTTCTCCTCTCTCGCGCTCCTTCATTCTCAATCGTTTCTCTCCTTGTCTGCATCTCTCAACCTCCCTCCCTCCCTCTCTCGCCCGAGACAGAAGTGAGTGAAGGTGATTTTGGATGTCAGGGTTTCAGAGATGTGCCCTCTCCCTTCTGCTTTCTCCTCCCTGACATTTTAATCTGCTTCTCAGTCGCTCACTGACCTTTTTTTGTTTTCTATCCACCTCTCTTTCTTTCTTTCTTTATTCCTTCCCTCATCTCCTACTTTTCTGCTCGCCCCTTTTTTCCTCCATCAATCCTCTTCTTTTTTTTTTTAGCACCCTCTCATTGTCAGTATTTCTTTTTCAATCGACTGTAACATGCTTAACTTAAATTGCCTGCCTCTCTCCATCTCTTTCCTCTCTTCTCTTATAGCTCCCACCCTTTTTCCGCTCCGTCCATCCCACTCTCTTTCCTCTCTGTTGGTATTTTACACAATGGCAAGTGACATTTCCGGATGATGGTGCCTTCCTTTCCCTCTTGGCCTTTTCGATGCCACCTTCTGTGCTTCCTTTCTTTCCTTCACCTCCTTTTTATAGCTCCTTTTTTCGCTCCATCTCCGGCTCCTCTTTCTTTATTCATTTCAGTCCTCGCCTGAGTCATCTCACAGGAGGGAACCTTTAGCTTTCCCGCTGGCTTCTTCTTGTTCATACCTTAGATTCTTCTATTTGATTAGGTCTTATCTTTGTCTCCATTATTTCTGTTATTTTTCATTTCACGCCGTGTGTCTTTGCCACATCAAAAAGCTGTTATCAGCGGCTTAACTGACCATCATTTAATTTGAATTTGAAAAAAAAGAGACCCACAGAGAACTGACACCACTTAATTTGATTGATAAAAACAGTGCAGCCGAAAACCAAACTGAACTGCGCGCACGGGCGAGATTAGACTTTACAAATCAGTGTGACAACACAGAAAGACCAGAGGCATATTTACATAGTAAACCATCCCCGAGTCCTTCCAGAAGGACCGGTGTCACAGAAGAGATCTTCCACCTGATTCCTTGTCCAAACACAGCGCCGCGAGGTAACAGCCAGCCCGTTTGAGGCCGATTTCTTTTCCTCTGCCCCGTGGCACCCGGGCCGGCTGTTTTCCAGAGTAAGGATACGACACGGACCAAAGTAGGGCAGCGTTAGTCTGCAGGCGGTCTGCTTGGAAGAAGCAGTGATGGAGAGCGAGGGGACAGAGGGGAGGACGAGGAGAGTGAGTATGGATGTTGTGGAGTTGCATGCACGGTCCTGTTTTGTCTTTCAATCTGAACTCACCTCCGTGTGTCCTTGTTTCTTGATTCCCATGTTTTGTTTTACAAAGAAAAGAGCTTTTTTCCACTTCAGTTTCATTTGGAACTCCCAGCTGACTTTGAATTGAAATATCCATGTACTATCTGTTTGTGTGTAACCTTCTCACATTTTCCTCAAGTTCTTAATCCTGCTGTCCACTGACAGTTTTTGACATCGGTGATCAGCTGAAGATTCGCCGAGAGTGTCTGGGTTAAACATTGATTTCTCAGTCGAGTTTCTGTGTCCTTCGTTCCTTACGGACCACTTTACAGCTCAGTCTGCTGCTGGAATTGATAAAGGGAAATAGATTTGGAGAGCACAGCTTCTGATTGTGTGCAGGCTGTGGGACCATGAGGATTACTTTACATTTTACAACATGTTCTCAGAGTGGATTTGAGGCCACCGCTGGAGAAACACAACAACCTGAGGCAGAGGCCAACGCTGCCACCGATACCTCCGAGGCATCCCTTTGTTATCCCTCTTGATAGCAAACAGCAGCACGATGTAAGAGCTGGTGGAAGCCCAGCAGGCAAAGCCGACTGTCGTGTTCGGCAATTCAGTGCGCACGGAGCAGTGTGAAAGTGTCTGACAGCGGAGGATTTGAGGAATAATTTGAATAAATTACCAATTTCCGAAATGCAAGAGAAGAGGAGACTAATGCCCTGTTTTGTGGTTTATTTTTGTGCTTTTACATTTGTTTTGTGAAGCTAATTTGCAGAGCTAATGCAGCACATGATACATTACTGTCACAGCCAAGTGAATCTCATTTATTCATCGCAGTCCCTCCTGTGTACGCAGGTCAATGAGGAAACTATGGCACAACCTCCAGTCACTGACAAAGACTTTTCAAGGCTGATGTTCTCAAACTTTGGACACAATTTGGGATTTGGAAAGTATATCAAAATCAGAGAGGAGACGGTGCGTCTACCAACCTCATATAGCAAGTACGCCCGAGCTTTCACTTGAGAAACTGTGCGATATGTTCTGCGATGTGTCGGCACGATGTGACACCCGTCGAGCATGATAACAGTGATTTATCAAGATATAAATACATACGGACGAAAGCCACTCATAAGTGTAATGTACACACTGTAATTCTGCATGATTAGTGTTGAAATGGTCATTCGATGTTTAACAGAAATAATTGCAGGTTAAGCTACAGGAGCTTCGAGCAAGATTATGAAGTACGACATGTTCGGGGGGTGGAGGGGTTCAGAAAGTTCAGAAAAATGTGGATACCTTAAAAAAGATGACTGGAGGGTTGAGACGAGGATTGTCTAAGAGCAATTGAGGATGTTGAACCTGTTTTAAAGAGTTAGTTTAGGTATTCTGAAGTGGGGTTTGGATGGGGTACTTATCTATAGTCGGTGCAGTTGAGGGCAGCAGAAGAACACATTCAAGCTACCAAAAAAAAAGGTCCCACTTGAAGTAAATTATCAGTTTTAAGTATCAGACTTACTGTCAGACAGCCAGTTCCAACATGGATCCTGAACCATTACATCCATCTATACTCTCCTCAAAGAGAACAGACTCCTTTTACTAAACCATTCATTTTATAACCAGCATTTAGACGCTAAGAAGTCAGATATTTGCCTTGAAGACCAACAGGTTTGAGGGCGGTATTAGTCGTATCCTTCTTTTAACAGATAATGTACAATAATAGTCTAAACATTTTCTAATTTGAGTCTTTAAGTTCCGTCTTGACAGAATTACCATCAGGACCACTTACTCTCCTGTTGCGGCCTTCTATTGCTCCAAACACAACACAGAGTCCAATTTAATTCACTGAAAAAGACTCAGTTATGTTTGAAAAGCTTGCATGTGGAATTCTAATGTGTGCAAGCATGTAAAGTATGTTTGAAAAAAGTTATGGCACTGCAGGTAAGATGACAAAGATTTAAGATAACGGGGAATACATGCATTGTTTTCTCCTCGACCTTGACTCGTTTCTTCCCCAATTCTTCAGCACAAGGACTTGGTGAGAACTGTCTGACCTTATCCACGTGCTCTATATGTAGTGAGTGATTGCAGTGCAAAGGTGTAGTGTACAGCCTTATCCTCTCTTATCCTCTCCCCTATCCCATTTCTTATCAGCCCCGGAGGGAGAGTGGGGATTAACAAGTCCTGGAGAGAAGAGGGTAAGTGCAGTAGAGGGAGCGCGGGGGGAAACTTTAATACCTTGTAAATTCCACACTGTTATCTGGTTTGTAGCCTTGTATCAGATCTGGAGTCTGCACACTGTGCATGATTTATGGTGATACCAACTAGGTCAAGAGGGAGAGTGGTGACAGGGGAAGAGACCTACCTGAGTAAAGGATAAAGAGATAAACTGGGTGGATGCAGGATGAGAGGAGTCGGTTGAAAAGATGATTAAGAAGTTGAGAAGTGAAGACGTTTGGGAGCTTAAAGATGGGTGGAAAACTATAGAAACAGAAAATTGTGGAATCACGGTAATTAAGAAATCAGCTTTCCTCTGCTCGGCCCCAGTTCTTACTGATAAAGATATCCCAGGCTGAGACAAAAGCTTTCCCTCTTCTATTTTTTTTTCTTTCCCCCCTAGCCTTCAGGCCTTTCACTGGACTAACAATGCTCTAATGAAACAGCACTGAGCATACAATGGGTTCTTACCCAGAGAGCACCGTCGGACCTCATAACAGATCCAAAAATAAGAGCACTCAAGCTCAAGTATGCCAGTGAAGTGCTCGGTGCAAGTGAGTCATTAAAATGAAACCTCGTCATTGCGGGACAACACAGATGCCACGGGCCCCGTCATCGCGGACCTTGATACTCAAAATCAAGTCCTGATTAGATGAAGAAAAAAAGAAATCGTGCCGTTAATTTGTGGCTGGTATTTTCCACGTCACATTATACAGCTAACATGCTTGCTGACATTAAAGTGTAGCTGTAAGAACCAATGTACCCCCAAATCATGATGACTGAATAGCCAGCAACTACCAAAATGACATAATCGCCGTTCTCAAACCAAAATGCAGCATACCAGGGACATGCATCGCTGTTTGGCTGAGCTTAGAGAACAACACTACTTGGTAAGGTTTAGGAAAACATCATGGTTTGGGTTGAATTCACCAGATTACTTCAGTAACATCAGTAACTTGTATTATATAATGTAAGTTATACACCTTTATTACGTGAACCAGAGTGTTTACAAGCGACACACTTCTGTGTTTGACCCTTCATCCCTGATCATCACCCTGTAAGGACCGTTGATCTTTACGATACTTCTCTGCATGTCCTTCTTTGCTGCCGTGATAATTACTACAGCCACTAAAGGTCGCTGCTGAACAAGAAACAAGAATAAGAGTTGTAAAAAGTTGCTTGAGTCCACCTTTAAGCTGGAAGTCCAGCATTACAGAGCTGCTTCTGTAGCTGCAGTCTCTTAGTTTTGCTGTTTTCTAACAGTTGTTGGAAGGAATAAGCACCAGAAATATTTTCCACAAGATCCCTGGGTGAAACAGACAGCGAGTGAATTGTTAGATTTACAAACCAAATTACGTTGATCCTTGAAAGCTGGAGAGTAACATGAGACAGAGATCAACAGAATGACCCGTATCTTCTCTGTATCCAGGGGTGGTTGACTGAGTTGGCAGCTGCCCTCCACACCCGGTGATTTCACTGCTGGGCACTAAAACAGCTTCGCTGTGAGTGTTAAGATTTTCTAGAGACCATCCTGGCTCACTAAAGGTCGATTAAAAATAAAAAAGCTAAAGCAGCATTTAGCTCATTATCCCAAACAGACATTCTTAGTCTGTGGACAGCAGATATATTCTGGTCATGATGTCACATTGTTCACTTCAGACTACGACCCCTTACTTCAAACTTTTTTCACAAAATGCTTCACTGCAGTGATTCAAGCGTTTATTGACTCGACAACCTGGAGGATAAATGCTCATCTTTTTTTCTTTCAAAACAAACTAATTACGCCACCAGCACAGTCATCAACTATTCCTGCCAGGAGGTCTGCAAGTGGCTACCTGAGCAAGTAAATGAACACATTAACAGAGACAAGCGGAGTAGTCTCAAGTTGAGATTCATAAATGCTGGCTCTGTAATTATTTCAGTAAAATGAAAGGGAGCATTCAGACTAAAGATGACGGACGAGGCTGAAGTTGGAAACAGGTAGACTGACTTGACAAAAGATCGATTGTTCAAATACGGTGTGACACATGAGGAGATTTTCTTAAAAATGAAATATTACTGCGCTGTTTTACCCCGTTTTCATCATGTTTTTCGTTGTGTTCATGTGAAGAGTAGCATCAGTATTCTCTGTGGCGAAGGTTCCCTGCAGTGATGACGTATTGACACTGAAGAAATGTGGCGATCACACACTTAATTGTTGATATCTTAGTATCCTTCATTTGTGATGATCTATAGGGAGCTACTTTAGAAAAATTAATACTGACAATGTTATTATTACTGCTTAGCGTTAGCTTACGTTCCAAAGTGCCAGTAAAATTGCAGTTGTGTCAGTTATTACTTTGTTCCCACGAGCACTTGAAGCATCACCCGTTGTCGTTTGCCCAGATAACCCTCCAGGAAACTCGTGGAGAGTTACACGAGTATTCACGGTATCACACATTCCAGCAGTATCAATAAGTTGCATTCACACGTTCTGTTGTGATGTTTCCCTCCCATATTTCCTGGCTGCTGCTGCAATGTTTTCCCACTGTTCAAGGTTTCACCTTGAGTCAGCAGCACGGTGTTTTGATAGTCCTTTCATCCCTCCCTGTTAGATGTTCAAGCTCCTGTCCCAACACTTCCAACCAATATTTGTCACTCATCACGAGGAGCTTACCGCCTTGAAAGTAGTATGTAGCCTGAGGCTGAGGTGGCCGGCAGGCAGGAAGCCAAACTGTATTTTTTTGGGGGGAGAAAAACGGTGATCCATTCCACAGCCCAGTGTGTTTTAAATGGATCCTGTGTGCTCCCTGTTCAGGGGCCTTGGACTGTTTTGGGTTTTTTTTGTTTTTTTGTTTTTTCCAGGAGCTTGAAGAAAATGTTCTGTCAGGATCACTGTCCAGACAGCTGGTTCTGGGGCTGACCCTGAATGAGTCAATAGTACCAGTCTGCTACGATCTCATTGGTTCTGACAACTGATCAATTTGTTTATTTGTCATGAGCCTCATTTTCCTTATATCTGTTCATTTTGGTTGATATGCCAAACAGCAGTCAGTCCAGTCAGTTCTGCCTCTCCAGACATGTTGGAGTGTTAACGTTTTATCTGACATCTCTGATTATTGTCCTTCTTAAACAGTTTTGAAGACCAAAGATAGAGTTACTCTCCTCATGACTTCCTTGTCCACAGCATCACATGTTCATCCTTCTTCTCTAAATGCTTCCCATTCACTTTTTGACCCCATGACAATTATGCCACTAGCCTCTTCTTTATAAGTCATCTATCTGCCAGCCATTGCCACAAACCCACATCAAGAGAGAGACATAACACATGCTGATGCTTCCATTCAGGGCACGAGGGGGTCAATGAATGTGCTTAAGAATAAACGTGATGTGAGTCATATGCTACAGCCTTTACAGTCACTAGATCTCTACCTTGTTCAGACAATGTGTCTAATTCTTCTCCCCGGGGGAGCCTAGAAGAGCTGGAGGCAAGGTAAGAACACTAAATGAAATGATTTTAAGTCATCGCTTCTCAGCATCGCAAATCAGTTCAATCTCAGCACACAGCGGTGTACCACAGGTTTATATGATTTAGTGATTTAGGCTTTGCAAGGAAGTCATTACCTCACAAATAAACATCCACAAATGCACTCACTTTGAAAAAGATGCCTCAGAACCGGCCTGAATATCTTCACATTTTTACATTTTCTTTGGTATCAAAGTAATCCAGTGATAGCTGTCATGTTAGAGATGATGACAACAGGTATTTTTAAGCCTTTTTGCTGATCCTTAACAAGTGGCTTTTGTGCTTAACCTATAGAAATGTTCTGTTTCAACATATCAGTCGTTTGCAGTAACATACACTGCCAGCTTGTATTCTGGCGGTTGGGTTTAAGATATTCCTCTTAAATTGGAAAAAAAAAAAAGCAGGAGCAAAGCCAGCAACAACTGTTCATATGTGTGTCAGTAAGAGATCGAAAACCTCTGTCTCATAGCAACAGAACATACTGGAATACATGTGCCAGTGTGTCGATAACATGCGGCATCATACGTTGCATATCTCTACAGACCGCTGATCCCACCCCGTATCATACAACCTAAATCATGTCAAATTAAGTCGTCTATAAATAGCTGACCTATATCACACTAACCCACACCACGCTAACTATCGGAGCTGAACTCCTGCGGCTCGGAGAGCGATCGGCTCCGGATGCATCTCGTTAGCGCAGCCCACCGGAGGCCTGTGCTACTTCAAACACCTCCACGCTGCTGCTGCTGCTGCTGCTGCTGCTGCTGAGCCGGCTGCCTGCTGCTGGGCTATAAATAGAAACCAATCTGCAGCCCCACCTAATGAGCACAATCCACTTCAGACCCAACTGTCAACAACCAGCCACTGTGCACGTGCACGTGCACGTGTGTGGGTGTGCGGGTGGGTGTGTAAAGATAAAGCTGACCGTGCAGTTTTGATCACGGGTCGGCCGCAAATCACGGCTCTGTCAAGGAGTGTGTGAGTGGGAATGTGTATCTGTGTGTGTGTGTGTGTGTGTGTGTCCATTAGGTTCTTGCTATCTTTTGTTGCTAAATATAGATGAAGCAAATTTCCGAGTTGCGTCGGCAGGATGACATCAGCCCGACAAGCTGATCGTCCTCTCTCACCGCCTCTCTCGCTCTCTCTCTACTCTCCTTCGTCTCTCTTCTCCTTGACTCGTTCAAAACTTGCTGACCTGTCTTACCTCCAAAATAGGTGTGTGTGTGTGTGTGCATGTGTGTGTAGCCTACATGCATATGTTTGCATAAATATGTAAATGTATCGTCCGTTTGCAGCACATTCACTGTTTTATGTATGTAAACATTGTAAGACTTCTTAACAGAATTTAGTGAATTCAGCTGATATCTTCTCACTCAATGTAAAAAAAAAAAAAAAAAAAAGTTAAAGTGGACTTAAACTACCTAGTTACCAATCCAAGACACATTCACTGAATTCATAATCAGCTCTTGAGGCTTAAAGTTTTGGAAGTTAATAAAACGTCCTACTCATCAAATTAAGTTCCTTCAGAAACAGTGTTAGCTTATTAGCATTCCTCTCAGCATGAATGTGTTTTACTGTACATGGATCCTGTGAGATTACTGGGATTAAAATAACAGTATAATAGTTAGTATTCAGTTATGCTCTTTATTCTAAGACGCATGTCTCGTGTCGTGTTTTAATCATCTCTTCAAACATAAGACTTGATACAATAACAACTGATTCTGATTATGTAGCACTTAGTAGTCGTTGCTTGAACTTGCCGTCGTGACGTGGCAGTAAACAGGCCGGACAACAGCAGTGGTCACTTTCAATATCTCTCTTTTCCAGTGCTGATCTGGTCTTCTCTGTACCTCCTTGTTCCGTACTCTTCTTGTTTCGAACACAAACTGAACCGGGCTATTTTATGTTAATTTAATACATGCTTGCTCCTCCATTTTCGGGCACCAAAT
The DNA here is from genome assembly GCA_030272975.1 of Sparidentex hasta. Lineage (NCBI taxonomy): Eukaryota > Metazoa > Chordata > Actinopteri > Spariformes > Sparidae > Sparidentex > Sparidentex hasta. The sequence continues at coordinate 23,481 of JARJLU010001287.1, read as the reverse complement.
ATTGCATTTTTCATGCCGTTTTGATGAATTATAGAAGTATTCAGGACACAAACACAAGTTCTATATTTTAAAATTGTGTGCGCACAAGGGAGAGAAATTGATTAAATAAGCGTCAGTTTCCCCTGAAGCTCAGATAAATGTGTTTGTCTGAAGGCTGATGGGTTTCCAAGTCCAAATGAAACTTCACAGATCTGACATAACGTCATGTGTGACTGTAATTATATCCGAAGCTGCGGTTGGTACACAGACAACCCACACAGCTCGTCATTTTTAATAAGCCCCACCATAATAATAATAATAATAACAATAATAATGGTAACGCTGGCGTCGGCCGTTGCATCTCTCTTTGCACAAGTCTATGAAAACGGGTGGCAATGCTGTGAAAATACAGGCCGAGTGCACCAAAAGAAAATCTCTCTCGCTCTCCAAAAAAGTAAGAACTTTGGACAAAATTCCAAACTAGGTCAGTCAACGGACTATTTTAAGGCGGCAGCAGAACTTTTGAGTGAAGAAATGACCAGAGGTGGGCCTTTCTTGCCTGTTTGATAAAAGTATGTTCCAGCTGCAGCCCCTCTGACGGAGCGCATTGTCATTTCGTCATTATTTGTCTCATGGTGGCTTAATGATGCCCCCGCAAGCTCCGACGCCAGAACAGAGGGACGTCTTTTACTGGTTAAAATATCTTGAAATGTTAGACAATGTGCTGAGGTCTCTAATTTCATCTGCCGTTTGTTCTTGTTTTTTTCGGTTGTCTTTCTGACGCCCTCAGTGTAGAATAACTTCTTGTCGTCTCTTATCGTTCGGTGACATCTGATCGGATCCACTGGCGGATGTTTGAAAGTGTGCTTCCTCTCTGCCTCTCTCTCTCTCTCTCTGTATCCATTTCAGTGTGGATGCTGTTTCAAACCTACACTAATTAGTGCGATTGTGGCTCAATGACTGCGGATCGATGGTGCTCAGCCACCTACTCGGGATGGCACTCTGGAGGCCGATCCACACATCTGTCGCAGCGGGGAATATGACACAACAGAGGGCCTGTCAGCCCAGGTGACAAGAGCTGTCACGGCTTCAAGGGGGAAAGAAAATTATAGAGATCAACGTTTAAAGAGAGCTACATATCTATTATTGGCAGGGCCGGGGGTCATTATGTCTCATTTGCGTCTCTGCTTTTGACATTTAAAGTGGTAATCTGTGGGATTCTCGCTTCTTTCATTTCGGCAACATTGAACTTAACTCCCCGGAGAGACCACCTGTCAATCAAACACCGAGGCCAGCGCGGCCTTTGTACTGTTATTTCTGTTTGTCTCTCATCAAACAGTTTTCTGCTCAGCGTTAGCGCTAACACGCTAAACGGAGATGGCGAACACGGTCAACATCATGCCTGCTTAGCATCAGCGTGTTAGCAGTGTCACTGTGAGCCTGCTGGCGGCTAAATACAGCGTCAAGGTGTTTCAGAATGTGTTTCAAGAGTGAAAATAAAGGATATGTATTTACAGTAGGGATGTAAAGGTGCACACAAGTTAGGTTTGGTACGTCTCTCAGTGTGGGGGGTCACAGTTTGGTACTGGTTTGGCATGACAGGAAAAAAAAAAAACATGTAAAAGACTAGCTTTCTTTCATTTATTTTGAACAGACACCAATTTCCACCAAAGACATTTTTTTTGGTCTCACCAGTGATGGATATGTCGGGGTGATGCTGTCTTATGTGGGTCAGCATGTTGCAGGTGTTGCCAGCGACATACCGCAACTCCATGAAACATCCTTGTCCGGTCCTCCACTCCACAATTTCCAGGTAAAAACAAACTAATGCTGATTTTAACTTCAACTGGAGCTGAACTCACTATTTATCCAGTACAATTCATCGCTGTATTAGCGTGCTAGAATTTCCAGTTCTGCCCTCATCTGTGCATGTAATCCAGGAACAAGGAAGCACAGCAGTGGGTTGAGTCAGCGTGCATTGCCAAGATGCTTCGAGCAACACGTTCCTGAAGTGTTCTTCTGCTGCAGACTGGGCACAAACAGAGCAACTCGCCGGATGCTGGTAAAAATATGCAGTTCACTGATAGATGCGCTCCACTCACCAGCCAAAACACAGCTGACATTTGCACACTGGCTACAAATTCCTATCGTGGTTTCCTTTCCGTTTATGTGATGTGAAGATTGTATCGTTATTTAGTTTGCGCTCTTGGGAACTGAATTATGGGTGTGATTTTAATCTACTTCTTACACTGAGCTCTTGCAGAACGCATGCAAAGTCATATCAAATATTCCCTTTCCAACATACATGTAGATCCTGCAGTGTGCACCTGGCCTTTGCGGTCTTCGATGGCAAGTCCTTCAGAAGGAGCATTTGTGGGCTGCATTTGAAGGAGCCTTTGGAGTGGGACAGCCTTTGTGTGGCGTTGTGACGTAATTGGCCTTCAAATGCTGAATTGAGACACAGCAAGTGTCTGACGTTCCATTCGCTTTGTCCTCGTGATTATTTATACCTAATTGCCATGTGCAAAGTCCAGACTCAGATTCACATGATGTGCAGTATGATAACCGGCTGCATGTTGCACAAAGAGCAGATCTGAGCTCTGTTGACAGCATTAAGTAAGATGTGCAGTGAAGTGGAGCGTGCAGATTCGGTGACATTTCCAGCACATGGTCAGTTATTTGGTGGATTGGTTCGGGGGGGGATTTTCATCCCGTTTTAAAAAAACAAAATTTCCAACTTTGCCATCATGAGCTATTCAGAGGAGAAACAGCAGAACATATGCTGCCAGCTGACATTAGTACCACAATTTTCCATTGTAATTTATTACCCCATTGAGAGCAAATTAGATCACCAGCTGGCCACACACGCAAAGAAACTGCTGTTCAGAGCCATAGACAAACAGCAAGACTTGGGAAAAAAAAAACAAAAAAAACAGTGAAATAGCATTTCAGTGGGAGAAGTAAAGTGTGTGTTGTTAGTGAAGGTGCATTTCAAACGTGTCTGTGCATCGTTAAATAGAAAAGCTTTGGTCATGTGTCTTCATCGTTCGTCTTCATCGTACGTTCATCGCTTCAGTTAAATGTGTGAATATTTTATGGGGATGAAAAATATCTCAGCTGACTTCTGACATCTGTGTCCTGTAAAACATCGATCCCTGACACACCAAACCAACTTTGAAGAACTAGCGGTGACTGTTGTGTGCCATCTCATGTCGTCTTGTGTTTCAGCCAAAAGTCTAACACATCGCAAAGATGACAGCCACCGAGCTTGTAGCCTCTCCACACCTCGAGGTGGTGGTGGTGAAGTGGAAGTGTACGGACAACAGATTTACAAACTGTTGTTTAATAAAGCTGTGTTTTTTTCACATCAGTCTCGCTAACAGAGACACTTCTCATCAAGAAAATGTCTGTTGGAGGTGTTGCCAGCAAAGAACCAGAGCTAAAAAACTAGGAGAAACCGCACGCAGGGGTGAAATCATGGTTATTACAGCGACAGGTTCAAGAAGCATTCTCTGTCTTTTTCCATTGCTCTTCTCGTGTGCTGATTCGCTTCGTTGAATAGCCAATCAGAGGAACTGCTCTCACTAACCCCACCAAGGGCTCAGTAATGTTGAGTTCCACTTCAAATTGGAAGCCAGGACTTCCAGGTGTGTATTCCTGACATCATATCTATTAGCACCCAATGCATCTGCTCAGAACAAAAACATGGACGCCCAGCTGCAAACAGGTGTCTGAATGGCAAGTCTGCAAACTTCACAAGCAACTACAGCAGCTGGTTTAACAGTCAAGGGCACTTTGGATTGCACACTTGTTTTTTTCAGAGTACAATGCCTTTCACAGACTCACTAACACTGGCCGACCGTCACCCTGGTGCGTTAGTAACGACTCGGTAATAGCGGCAATGAAGGTGTGACATTTCAGAGTTATCTCCATGTGCAAACAGCTGTATGTTATGGCCTGAGGTGACATCTCTCATAAGCACATTATTAATGCCACCAAACCAGACTGCGGGATCAGCACCCTCACAGCAGCAGGGCCCCCCGTGTGTTTCGGTCAAGGACACTCTGACAAAGATGGACACTCCGGCTCTACGGTGTGAACTGACCGGACGATCTCCAACTGTGCAGGACGGTCACTTTACCCACAGGAATTAACTTCTCTCTGTATTGGTTTGCGTGCGTCACAGAAACATGACGTCACTCTGAAGGAAAAAAAAAAAAAAACTCTTTCGGATGTGACAACGTGTCCTGACTAAACTGTGGTTTGCCTCCATGTAATGCAGGTGTGCGCCATCTCCACGCGCCTCCACAGAGTGCGAGACAATGGGATTAATTACCTCAAATTTTATGTCCTCAGATCGTCTGCCAGTCGTCAACGCTGAAAACCTGCAATAAACAGAGAAGCAGAAAAAGAGAGAACAAGTTGAATCAAGTATCAGTGTCATCCGTGGAAGAAACGGCAGGTCCCTGCCTTACACAGAGCGCTGAGAGGAGCATAATTAGAAGAGAGTGTCCCTGATTGGTGCATTTGTCTACATCAAAGAGAGCTAAGTAGGAAGCGAAGCAGCTGGGCAGGCTTTACACGGAGGAACAAAGCAGCGAGACACAATCGCAGAGAAATCACACGAAACTGTAACTCTGCCGACGAGCAAACAGATTTCCGCATAAAGGATTCAGCTCATGTGTGAGCGAGCGGCTTAAAAAGTACCCTGTGACATTTAGCACAACAGCCCGATGTTGTTCATTATCAGGAACATGACAGTTCAAGCTGAAAAATGCTGAGGGGGTGGCAGAAGCCGAGCGATTAGAGGAACGGGCCAGTGACGTGCGGACCATCGGTCGGACTCCGAGGCATGCTGGGAAGCCCTCGGAAAGGAGAGCGAATGCGTAACTCTGGCCCTCACTCTCCTGAACAAGCACCGTCAGACAGCTCAGTGTGAGACTGCAGCGGCAACGAGCTGCTCCCCAGTATGAATCAATGTAATGGGATCAGTGTGACACGGAGCATGAGGCCAGAAAGTCAGAAAACACTTCACATCTTCCTCCGCTGTACATTATTTGGGAAAAGGAAGGCAGATGAGGACTAAAATGTTTCTTTAAACTATAAGATTTGTCTTGAAGCGGATTCAGCTGTCAGAGACGTCGGCGCTGTCCGTGGTGCTGATTCTAAAGCCGATCCGGCTCTGGTGGACTGTAAACCCAACTGGTGGAGACAAATGGCCGATACAGCTTGTTATTTATTTGTCCTGTCAGAGACTTTCTCGTTTGCTTGTTACCTTTTTTTCCTGCACTTTGGTCCCATACAGCGATGTTGGTGCAATGAAACATGAAAGCATCAAACTGCTGAGCTTTGCTCATTCCAACAGAAACATTCAGGGGGAACGTTTGTTGTTTTTACGCATTGCAATCTCAACTTATGTCTCACAGGCCACCCTGCCTGGTTCACGATGAAAATACGTCAATGCACGCTGAGAGAATTTTGTTTGGTTTGTTTGAACCTATTAATAAATGCTCAATAATGCCATAAATCCCATAAATTTGTATTTGATAGGAAAAATCCTAAGCATGCTATTTATTAAGACAGTCAGTTGGAAAGTAAGCGTGTCCTGATGACACGTAAAGTACGAATAGAGTTGAAGTGTCAAAGTGTAAACGCTGAAAGCTCCTCAGTGCCATTTAATGTTCTGCTAACGAGGCCTGCAGCGACAGTGATGTCACTCGCTCTGGGTTTGAACAGTCGTTCGTGCAGAACTCAAAAAAATGACTAAACTGCACTTTGAATGTCAACAAAGATCAGCTGCTTGCTGCAACTCTATTTTTTTTGTCACCTCAGATGCTTTTTTATTTGTCGAAATTCAACCAATTTATAGACATTTGCAATGAAAGTGATGACCAAATGTGTGTTATCACTGTCAGGTTGGCATTTTATTTATTTATTTATTTTGTTCAAACCTGGGGATTTAGTCAATTCATCGTCCTGAAGGTTAACCTCGGAACAGGACACCTTAGCGGGGGGGGGGGGGCAATGGATGAGTCCATATTGGAATCACTGATCAGTCATCAATCAACAGTCGTCTGTCGGGTCATCCATCAGGGAGACCGAGTGGAAGTGGATGGTCAGTTCATTTGTCTTCACGTGGGCTCAGATGTGAGTTCAACATGCAGGCGACTCGAGCATACACACACACACACACACACACACACACCACAAACACACGCACACCCTTCAACACTTCAGTCGTACCTGCTGCTGCTCACATTGGCAGGTGATCTGTTACAATTACTGCCGTTGTGTTTTGACCTTGATATAAAGATTGATAAAGTAAGAGCGCTAATCAGGACTGTAAAGTGTGTGGATGTGTGTCCGTGTGTGTGTGTGTGTGCGTGTGTGTGTGTGTGTGTGTGTGTGTGTGTGTGTGTCTTTTACCTGTACAGTACCTTTTTGAGGTCTATCTTTAGACATTAAGAGCGAAGTGATTTTTGGAAAGTGGGGACATTCTGAGGACATCTTCAAAGAGCTGTTTAAGGTGAAAAGACTTTGACTAAAGAGTAGAAATGAGACAGTGACACCCGCAGCTATAACTTCTTATGTGTGCGTTTTGCAGGTTAACCATATTTTTTGAAATATATATTTACAGTAATCCACATAAATTTGGATGAAGTGAACAACGTCCGACACTTGATTATTTTGTGATACTTCCTTAGCCGCCACCTTGCGTACATATCAGCCTTTCTTTTCTGCTCTGTCCATAATGTTATCTGAAAGAGGCACTCCATCAGGATTATCTCAGGCTTCAGACTTTCAACCGCAAGACTCCAAGTTACCACCTGGAGGTGTGGTGTGTGAAAGATGTGGGCATTTAGTTGTCAGGAGGGGGTCTAAAATGTCCTGCCCTGGCCTTTAAAGCTTTAGTTTTGACAAATCTTTCCTGATCTGTCTCTTGTGACCACCTGAACTTTAAATGTGTGAAATACAATCACTGGAATACTCCTTTAATGAGCTTTATTGAAAGATGTTTTGGCCACTTCTCAGCAGGCGACTCCACAGCAAACAAACACAGCTCCGGCAATTAGCAGCATAGTTTGGTCTCCACCAAATCTTGACAAATACATAAATCCGGCTCTTTAGCCGCTAGATGTTTGACCGTCTTCACCAGTTTGTTGGTAACGTTGTCAGTCTGGTATTTGATGCTGAACATGTGGCCAAACCAAACCAAACACCTACCTGGTGGCTTGTTACTACAAGAGATCTCTTTCACATTACATTCAGTGTGTCCATTTTGATCCACCGCTTAATGTTAATGACACTGAGCTGGCTTCGGTATTTAGGGCATTTTCACATCTATCACATCAGAAGCACTTGCCTTAAGCTGAGATTTTCGAAGTGCAGCACGTCTCAAACTTCCACTTCATGTAATGAAATGATGACATCCATTTGCCGCTAGTGACTCGTGTTTCAGCAGCAATCCTTTGAGCTCAACATACAGACGTGTTTTCAAGTAAAGATCTATGAGGTTTTCAAATCTGAGCAAGAAAAAAAAAAACCTGAGAACCGGGCAACATTTCTCACAGAATCAGATGTAAAGCCGAATCAGACGGTTGCCAGGTTGACTCACTTGGCTCCTGTCGCCTTCAGTATTTAACCTCTGTGCTGGAACGCATGTGCACGACAACATGTTTTACTGCTGTTCAAACTGAGCTGAGAGGAGCCGCAGAGATAATTTTCTCAGCAGGAGGGGAACAAGTGAAGCAGTGTGGAGCAGCTTATAACAGTAAGGTGACGCTTTAGATCATAGCCTGTTATCCTCAGTCCAACGGACACCCCACCGCTCCTTCACACATCGCCACCCCGGCCGCTGCAGCCACCGAGTATTTCCAAGAGAAATCCCGTCATCTGTCAAAGACCAGACAACAGGAAGGAATAAAAATGATACCCCTGGAAAAAAATAAAAATAAATAAAAAAAGGTGTCTCAAAGACTTTTGGGAAGGACGACTGAAAGAGTTCTGCGGAGATAAGTGTTTATGTGCTCATATAAGGTAATAAAACGAAGAGAAGAAGTGGTGAGACCGAAAATGAAGAGGAGATATAAAGTGTTCTCATCTCCGCAACAACAAACTCGACAGTCGCCAAGAGCATAAAAACAAAGCTATTGATAAAAGAACAGGAATGTCGAGAAAGAGAGGAAAAACAAGCCGTAAATAAAAGAATAGATGAGCATTTACATTTTTAAAATCAGAACAGGTGTATTTTGAACTAATGAATGAAAGCGACATCTGCGCAATCCAAGGCCTCACAAATACCGCAGTGGGTCTAATCTTATCTCTGGAGATAACCAAAAAAAAAAAAAAGCATCTTAAACTATTAAATGTATTGATTTATTGGTTATTTTATTATGTAGTATTATTTCATAAAGGCTCACATCCAAACTGCCTTTACAAACTATGAATGGAGATGTTTGTCCGTTGAAAACTGGGCCGAGCTTCAATAAATATTCATGCGTGAAACAGTTTTTCTTTCTAATTAAGTAAATTGCTATTTTGACGAGATCACTTTTTTCGCAGGTTATTTATCTCCAGCGCAGTGTGAAATGTTATAATCAGCCCCATCAAGGCTGTTTTGATAGGTGTGATTAGTTAGCGTACACTTTACTGGCTTTTTGACGTGAACTGAAACTGTTAACTTTGTCAAATTTGTGGCAACGTTGTCAATATTCCCAGATGAAGCCGCTCTCCCGGGCCGACTCACAGCTACGCTTTATTATAGAATAAAACAGAAGAGTTGTACCCTTAAACTAAAGAAAACAGCTAGTCTCAACAACGTTATCGTGAACTTCAGTAATTCAAATTGTGCCATAATTTAGTTTAATTGTGCGACTTTTTTAATGCTTCTTTGGAAATATAAGTATTCTCATTGTGTGCACATCATAGTTTGAGTCACATAAGTGGTCCTAATCAGCTAACCAGGGGCTTTTATCCTGCCCTGATGATGATGACTCACTCTGAAGCATTATAGCAGTTATGTCATTTTCAAGACCTCGCATCTAACGGACACCTATCAGTGCTGATCGGTGCTAAATGGACCGCATGACCTTTGAAAAATGACTTACTTGAGGTTTGTTCAGGTTGTCTGTACTGGTTGGGTGTGTTTAAGATCAGTCAAAGACAATAACTTTGTTCAGGTTAAGCAGAGTTTATCATTACGGTTGAAAGGAAGCAGTGAGTCAACCATTCGCCTGAACTTTCAGCCAACAGGGCAGCACACACGCTGCAAAATTAATGTCAGAAAACCCACATTGTTCGGCATGTAACCCTCAAAATGGGCGGCGTCTCGATGCTCGTCATTTAAAGGCTGAGACACGTTAAATTTTCAGGATACATCAATGTCCTATTCATCAGTTACAACCCTGTACAAGCATCTCGTGAGGTCAGGCTAAGTGGAGCAGCCAACATGTGCTCTTAAGACATTTTACCAGCGCTTCCGCCGCAGACTGTACTCATACATACATACATGTGGTCGGGGTTATGACCGAGACACTTTCACTTTTACAGCAGTTGGGGAAACAAGAGACGAGACTTTTCTTGGTCCCGAAACAGCTGCAGCGTTTGTTAACTGACACGCTGTAAACTATACCGCTCATTTACTGCCGCATTGGCAATTTACTGCTCAAACATTCCTCAGCTCCGCTCTCATTCACTGTCGCGTTTGTTTCTCAACCACACACAACAGAAACACTGAATGTTTTGTCCTCTTTCTTCTCGGCATGTGTTTTTTTCTTTTTTCTTTTGTCTTTATTCCAACAAGGAGGCAAGACGATGAGACGACCCATCACCTCAACAGCGCGGTGACTAGAAACATGACGGGATGGTTATATCGGTACCGTCCGCATCTTTTGCCAATGGAAATCACAAAAATTTCCATCGGCGAAAAAAACACCACGTTTCCATGTCAGCGTTTCTTCTTCATTTCAAAAGTATCCTTGACTGAACCCTGTGACTTCAGTGTAAATAAGTGGAGCAAGTTTTGAGACAGCTATAGAATACCTCCCACCGAGCCGAGCATCGCACAGACGCCGGCAGATAACTCCTACTGTGTCAGACTCAAACCGCTGAAACCCCCGCAGAGCACTGGGCTCGTTTCATTCTCCGCAGAGCCGTCAACTCACGACCACACGCGTGGACACAATTTGTGTAAGTTCTCAAAGCCGTCCGCTGACTTTCATCTCCCAACCTCAATTCTTTGGCGTTCTCTAACAGCAGCCAACTTTCTAACCAGCGCTTTGAAAAATTGAGGACTGGCCAAAATCTCCACTTTGATGAATATCTGGCTTTATAATTGATGCGAGGCTCATCGAGGAGGCTCAGACCTGGCAACGGACGGAGATGCTGAGGGTTAAAATCAGACCTTTTCCTTCCTTCCTTGTGCGCAAAGAGCAAATCAGATGAGATGCTTTACATATATTAAGACTCAGGTTTTAATTTATTATTTTTTTTTTTACAGAATTTCATTCAAAACACCCGGCTCTGATAAAAAAGAAGCAGATCTCTTTCAGCTGATTCTCTTACCCGTATTTTCTTTTGCTCTCAACAGTGCGGCACAAATCTGATCAAAACATCAGACACTGGCAGAAAATGGAGAAGAAAAACTGAATTTCAAATTGTTTTTGCCTTGAATAAAATACAGAGGGGCTGATACGGCTCCCTTGCATATTGTGATCTTGTAAGGCAATTTTCATGCAGAATTTTGTTTAGCTGATTGTTTTTGCCTTTTGTTAATGCTTTAAACATTCAAACAAAACTAATGAATTGTACTCAAACAGTAGTTTCGAAGAAAGATTCTTTAAAAAAATTAACGTTTCGCTGTTATTTTGGTGTTCGCTCTACAATTCCAATTTTGTCACAGCTTCCTGTTCTGGGCATTTATCAGGCCTGTGTTTGATTCAGTCCATTTATAAAATATCCTTCTCGCACCACAACTCAGCTCATAAATGTCCGTACACATCAGATTACTTTGCACTTTCAAACTGTGTGCAGTACATACGACACAAGTCCAATTCTGAATGCCGATGATAACCTAATGTTTTTCCGCTAACTTCTGTAAAAAGATGTGTGATCAGCTGACCATCATGATCATGGTGACAACAAAAACAACACAAAAAAACACTTGATGATGCAGTTTGGTTAAAGGTTACACAAAAAAGTTAGGTTCAGGAAAGCACGACACATGACATGAATTAAATACGTTCAGAAAATCTGATCACCGGTCTCCTGGTTGAAAGTGTTTCATAAACCGCATCCTCCACCCTCTTTATACTACGTCACCTGACACTTGTTATGCCTGGTATTAGGGTGCATCTGTTTTCCACAGATTTTAACATGCAAAGCTACACTTTGGCGTATGCAGCGAACACAATTTTGAAAGTGTGAGGTTGTGTCTTAGCTGGGCTGGGCACCATGTCCATCCAATTGCAGTGAACAGCTGAAATATTTGGCTGAAGATATGAAGAAACTGTTGCATAGCAACAGCTAACCATAAACAACACTTGGGCAAAGTGCATTTCTCCTGCTGCTGCCTCAAAAAGATTTCCCACATGGACACAAAGAGCTTTACAATTTCCGTCCACCTGGAACTTAATCTACGACTGGGGAGATCACATTTAATAAAAAGCACTGCAAAAACACATAAAGTGAGTGTTAAGGCATCCCAGACACTTTGAAGGCACATTTAATTACACCAACAATAAAACGTAAGAACAGAAAATCTTCACTTCAGATATAATAGCCGCGCACAAGGAGATAAACATTCGTCCACATTAATGTTAGTTTCATTCTGGGATCTTCACTTCAGTCTATTAAAGAAGAGAGAGCCGAGGCAAACGTTCTTCAAGTTTATGGAGGATTTTAGTCGCATGGCAACAGCAGCTCACAAACAACCCGTCCTGAAAGCATTTGCGTTGCGCCGCTGGCTAAAAACAGATGCACCCTGTGAACTGGCTTTAACACATGAGGCGGCGGTCACGACAGCGAGCAGCTCTGACCTCAGAGTCCCACCGCTTCCCCAGTATGTACAAATAAATAAGGGTGAACTTGCACACCTCGGTGTCCCGCAACACCTAAAGTGCGAATAGAGAGGAGAAAGGCCGAGACAGGTTCGGAGTGAGTGAGCGAGCGTGAAGAGAAACAGCGAGGTAATGACTGTAATTCAACTTCACCTCCTGGGTAAGTGAGTGAGAGTGAAAGTTTAAAGCTGGAATCAATGAGAGGGGAGCGGGTGAGAGGGGAGACCACAGGAGAGCGGAGGCTGACACAGCTCGTGGGTCAATGAAAGTAAGAAAACAAAAAAAAAAAGGAGGAGGAGGGAAGAGTGATAAAGAAGTGGGGGAAATTAAGAAAGAGATGAGAAGATTAACAGGTGTGGTACAAAGCTGCAGGTTTGATGGAGTGATGAAGCAGAACGATGGATTCTGGGGGAAAATAAATAAATAAATGCCTTTCCCCTCCTTCGAGAAGCCGCCGTTTGAAAAACTCAAGGATCACATGTGAGTCACCACCCGTCACGCCCCCCCCCCACAACACACACAAACTCATCCTCCGCTGTGAGTATCACAGTCACACACACTGGTTCAACACACACAGACATTAATCACCGCTGCAGTCTAGAAGGGAAGCCAGCAGTGTATTTCCCTCAGGGCGACACTTCTTCTACTGTTTCAACTCGGCACCCTCGCTGAGTAAATGTAGCTTCTCACCCTGGGACGCAAAAGTCTTCTGTTTGAGTGTGTTTGAACGGCTGTGTGTCTTTGTGTGGGTAGATTGTGTTGCTGCATTACCGCTGGATTAAGCAACAACACATAACCTGATGTAGTAAACAAAGTTTGTTTTTTTTTATCAGCTGAGCTCACTCTTTTAAAATCATAGAAACATGGTTGATCTGATAACTGTGTTTTCATTCAAGATGCCGTCTTACGTGTTATTGACCACTGTCAGCCCATAAGACATGATGAATTTACGGCCAGGGTATAGTAAGATATGGTTTGACTGGATGCAGACTGTGGGTATAAGCCTTTGCGCTACCCAAGATGACTTTGGGCATGGTTTCACTTACATCACTGACAATGGGTGGAGCCAGATCTTTGTCCAACCCTGGCATAGAGCTGTTGAGTCAGATCTGACTGTCTGAGACGACCATGGTGTAAATCTTGATGTTCAGACTGTTTGGATGAGGTTTTGGAGGATGTCTGATCAAGCACCTTGTCATCTACCTGAACATTACAGCTATGCTTATATTCATTCAGCAAGAGTTTGTCAGTAAGGTAACATTTTACCAGAACGACTTGGAAGAAACTGCAGCTCATTGAAATGTTGAGCCAACTCAATCACTGTAATTACAGTATTTACAGAAATTGCAGTGGCTGTGTGGTTTGTAGAAGCCAGGTTTGTTATTAGACAGTAGCAGATTTTTTTTTAACTTGCACCTCTGCCAAAGTAAAACACATATTTCAAACCCAGTGCAGCATCAGAGGTGGCTCACCATCAGATCTAGTCACGTCTTGACCCCGTGTTACCATCACAACTTACGCAAGGTCTTGGTCTGGGTTTGTCTGGTTTAGGCACATTCTGTCAAAATTCTTACCATCTGTGCAAACCCTCACTGTACCCAGATAATACAAATAATGTCTGGTACCATCTACATCTGCAAACCTACAAGGCTCTGGCATGCTCATGAATGTTTGAAGGATTTTTTGCGGGCTGTGAACAAAGCGCGCGTGTCGAATAATAAGTAGCCCTTCGCTGACACATCATGTGGACGTGTTAATATTTGGCACACACACATTATGAAACAGGGCAAAGATCAGTACCTCTTGAATCTTTCAAAATGTACATTCTATACATGCGTACGTACATATTATGATTACTGGTAATTACTCATGTTGGTTCGGAGAGGTCGTTTGAGCACAGTGTAATAAAACTGTGCAATCCAACACATCAACACTCCCAACTAATCAAATACTGAAGCTTGGTCGGCGGAATCAGGTTTCAAATGATGTCAGTCATCCATAATTTATAATGTCTGGCTAAATTTTGGAAATTAACATTGCTGACAACATAATATGACATATTATGAAATTTGGACTGTTATTAACATGAAATGTTTTGGTTTTTTTGGCTTGCGGAAAGGAGATATTTTGGGTTAAGATAACTGTGCTCTGTCATGTAATTAACACAAGTATACCTCAGTTAGCTTGACAAAAACAAATCACTCTTGACTTTTGGCCACACTGGACACAAACCCGGCCATTTAGATTTATCCAACCCCGCACAACCAATCCCCCAACTACCATTATCAAACCTCGAAGCCACCAGGTTGCCGTAGGTGTGCAGTTTGAGGCTGTTATACTTCTGAAGTGGATTGTGGAGAGAGTGTCTGTCTGTTAAAGAGTCCACACAGTGGTGACAGTGAGTGTGCATGTGTGCTGTTTGACAGGTAAATGGAGCCCTCTCACTCCGCCTCAGCAACAAATAGCCCATACAGCCTGAGCCTCTCACCTGCTCTCTGACAAGAGTCTCCTGTCAGCACTAATAGTCTATCAATGTCCTCAGCTTCCTTCTCTCCCTCTGTCACAGCCCTGTTTTTTTTCTCCACACCTTTTTCTGACCTTCCCCTGCTACCGTTCTCTCACACAGCGCCGTATTCAAGGTTACAGAGTACATTCGTGCTCCACAGCCTCGAGGCATTTTCCTTTTTCTCTTTTCTTTTTTCACCTCATTTTCCAACCTTTCTCTCTTTTTCCTCATTTCTTCACTCCCCTCCTTTTCCATTAAGCCATCGCGACACTGGAACATGCAGGACTGGATGTAACGTCAGCCCATGCAAACACACCCTGTCCATTCATTTCACTTCCACTTCCTTTTCTTTCTCTCAGCTTGTTATTTTCCTTTCTGCTCACATCTTCTCACTCCGCTGCCATTTAATTGAAACTCCCGAGGTGTGTTTGAGTGCATGTATAAAATGGATATTATGTCATAGGGTCCACATTTTGAACATATAGAAAATATCCCACTGTGTGTAGCTTGGGCGTCAGAACACTGACTACATTTTTTGATTAACTTAATATTGATATGAGGACTTGCAGACTAAATAACTCAGCCCAGGTGCCTGAATAACATGTTTCTATTATCTGCAAACCTTGGATACGTTCAGATTTGTACATACATACAATATAAACATTGGTCGTGACTATGTTTTAGCATTTCAGCGTGACACCACAGGATATTTTATAGAAGACCTTTGGACAATTTTCAGCTGTGTTTGTGGTGATTTTAATGAGACAAACAGGAAATCTCCAATAAAGTATTTTAAGCCAAACCTTGATCTTTTCCTAAACCTAACAAGTTTTTTTTGTGTGTCTTAACCTTACCAGATGTTTGGTACAGGTTTGTCACGACAGAAAATGAAACATTTTAGTCTAAAGAAATGTAAAATTGCAACAAAGAGAAATGTAATATTTCAACATATCCATGGTTTGCAGAAACATATTACCATAACATTTATTCTGGCAATTGGGTTGATAAGACTCCAACCCAAAGCACATACGATGCTGCTTCGTGGCCATGACTGAAAAGAGAAGAAGCAAAACAAATCAATTATTATAATTTCTATCATATTCCGTCGATGCAACTTCACATGCAACATCTATAGCCGAGAGATCCCTCATCTGTGGCTCTCACTGAGGTTTCTTCCATTTTGTTTTCCACCTGTTTTGTTGTCAAGATTTTCCTCACGAGGGTCTAAGAACAGAGGATGCTGTTCACTGTATAGACTGTAAAGCCCACTGAGGCGATGTGATTGTGATTTTGGGCTATATGAACAACATTGATTTGATATGATTGAGTTTGTGAAGGTACTGTAAATCCTAAACAGAACAGCAGACAAAATATTCAAGACAAAAATGTGTTTTTTTTAATCTTGGATCTTTCTCTCATTCTCCCTTTGACTGAGAAAAAAACAGTCCACAGTGCTGCACTTCTTATCAGCCTTCACTCCTCATTGCACCATCGTTCCCCTCCACCCAGGACTGGTGTTTGGGTGCCGGGCCAACGCATAGCTCTCAGTGAAATTTGCTACATATTTTATGGCAGGCAGCCGCGAGCCATAAATCATCTCCTGGCAGTCTAGATGTATGAGTATACTCACACACTTTGATGCTGCTCGTATGTATTTGCTGTTGCTCACAACCACCAATCCAAAGGTCAGGCCCATCAAAAGCTGTGTGCTTTTAGCGGCACCATCAACACACAGTTGGAGTATTTCCAGTCAAAATGAGTTGACACTTTCAATTATAACCACTGCATTTCATAATTACAGCCTGATTAGAGTGAGTGAGAGGATATAGTACGCGGCCGCATTTGCATGTCGGACGTTTAACTGACTGAGAAACATCACAGATCTATAGCGGCCTGCTCCCTGCAGCCGATTCAGCAAATTCAGATTTCAGATTTATTATATTGTCATGGGTCTGATTCTATACATTTTGTGTTGGGGCAGCCCAAAGTGTAGAGGGGTGGAGAAATAAGATGGTTAGAATCCCAAGACAGGAAAAGTGGCGTCAGCAAGAATTACATGGGCAGCTCACTCGACCATTCGTTAAAGACTGTGATGAACTTTTCTCGATTTTTTTGGTTGAGATGGACAGTGCTTCCTGAGGGGAAATCCAACCATCCATTTTCCTGCAATGGAGTATGTAACACATCCAATGTCTTCCCTCAGTTTCTCCTCCAAGTGGGACATACTGGGAATATCTGTACAGCAAGTCTGAATTTTAATAAGAAGCCCAAACGACCTCAAATGACTCTTTTAACCGTGATGGATGTCTGAGCTCCACACTCTTCTTTAGGGGTTCAGTACAGACACCAAATTAAGGAAATTTAACTTGGCCACTGGCATCTGAGATCATAGGCAAGAGTTGAGTTGATGATCGACCAATAAATTGAAAGCTTCATCTTTAACTCAGCACACATTTGATTGTTGATATCATGCTCAAACTACTTGCACTTCTTCACTTGACTTATCGGTGTCCTCTTGAGTATAGTTTGAGATGTCCGCTTGTCCGATTACTCTTTAAATTTCGTCAGCTGTTCATATTTGGCTTACCATTTGTTCACAACTCCCAAATCAACATCAGATCTGTCTTAATGTTCCCATGTCACTTACGCCAAATCCACCAGACTCCATTTACAGAACCAGCAATTTTACCATCACAAAACCCCCTTCAATCAAACTAAGCAGAGACTAAATGAAATTCACGAAAAACCATCTCTGTTCGTCTTTTCAGCGGAGCCAACTCTTGCTTGGTTGAAATAAAACCTTAATCCTCCCGGTTAGATGCAGGACAGGAGGGAGGGAGGACAGACATCAGAACCTGCCAGAGAAAACAGCACGTAGAACCAGAACATTCTGACATCTCGGTGAATGAAGGCTGAATTTTGACCAAAAGAGAGCTGGTCACCGTTGGACAGACTAACAAAGACAGTTTTTGGTGAGTTTTGTTTAGTTCCTGTCAAGTTTGAATGAAGTGTGTTTCATGATGACAAAATTACTGTTTTCATAGATGGAGTCTATCTATAATGCTGTCAGACACTTAGAAAGACAATCCGAGCCTGTCAGAGGCAAAAAAAAACCCAACAACTTTTAAGTGGACATACTTTGACAGCTGAAGATGCCATCAAGAACTGCTGCAGAGTCCGTGTCCAACTGAGGCGATATACTGCACCAACTCCAACAAAGCAATATATGTAAAAAAAGGACCCGGGATTAAAAAATACCCGAATTTCCCTTTAAAGGTGAAACCCCCAGGATCTTTATCTGCCCTTGGTCTTCTTTTGGGTGTTAGAAGATCACATGGAGGGGCCAGCTTGTATAAAGAAAGTGAGCTGTGATCTACAGCAGCAGCAGACTTGGGACTGAATCAGGAATAATGTTACGCTTGGGATACAAGATGGTAATTCAACTTAACTACCTGACAGGAAATAAAACAGGGAGCACTTCCAGCCCAGGGGACTAACAAAATAAAAAAAATAAAAAATACTGTCCTAGTAATATGATAATAATATGATGATGATTATACAAGATTTAAGATGCTTTTGCAGGATCCTCCCCAGCCGAGCAAAAAGCTGCACGTCGAACATAACTGTTGGAAAACCTTAAACCATACTTCTATCTATTGTTCGCTCATTTCCTAACTATGTATTTTTTGTTTTATACAACAGATTTATGAAGTGTTCCCAAGCCCGTGTATTACAATACTTTTATGTTGAAGTGTTTAACCTTGCCTCACCCTCGATTGTGAACCACTGAGCGTTTCGATGATCTTTTTCACAGCCAGTCATGATGCTTTCACCTGTGAATGAGCCAGTTTACCTGTTGAATTTTCCAAACAGGTGTTTTTGGAGCATTCACAACTTTCTCGCTCTTCTGCTGCCCAGGTCTAAAAAATGTTGCTGGCATCAGATCCATAATTATGACCACATTCCTTTATTTATTAATTAACTCAGATATTGGGGTCATATAAAACATTTGAAAAAATCAGGATCATTTCAGTCCATGAAACTGGGATTATGTGATTAACCTTGTCATCTGTCATCTGCTGATATTTAGCGGGGAAATTCTCCCTTAACAGTTTCTAGTGAAACTGTCCTTGCTCTTTTCACCGTGACACGTTTCAAAAAGACTTTAGCATATTGCGGCAAATTTCCACCATCCGTCTCTGACAGCTGACTTCTTTAGTGGAGGACCCTAGAGAAGTCATTACAACGGTGCCTGTCCATTTCCAAAGCCACTTCCCCCGACTCTGTATCTTTAACATTCATCGGGCATCGCTAATGAAGTTTGGAGGACCAACCTCCTCAACCTTGTGAATAATGAACTGATGAAAACTGTTGTGTTTTTTGGGTTTTTTTTTTTTTGTGCCGCCTTGTTAAATCGCACTGTGTTCAGTCTCATTTGCGTCTGTTCAACCACACGTTACCCACCAGACGTCCTGACATGAGGTCAGAATACTACCGCCCGGCTAATGGCCATCCACATATATGATTTATGCCGGCACCCATGTCAGAGCACATTAAATCCTGATCTGTGTGAGCATGTGTGGGTACATGTGACAGACTGTGTGAGCACAAGCTTGTGGCTGAGTATATATATCACAAATTTATCCCCACCCTTGCTTAGTGGAGGAGATAAAACGTGACGCAAGGAGGAAGCGCCTGAGCTCCTGAGCAGACATCTCAGGCAGCTGGAGACAGCTCGACAGACAGGTTAAGAACCGCCGCACTCTACCAGGACCTCTACCTGAGAAAACTGTGTCAAAACCGAGGCAGATTTCTCAGCGAGTGCCTACATGTCGGCACTTTCCAGGATAAACAAGGCTTGCAGGGACAGCACAAACAGATCACGCTGGAAGTTGTGTTATAAATATTTTCCTCCCTTCACAGTTTGGTGTCTCTGTGACCCGACAAAAAAAAAAATACGGGAAACTGCTTTGAATGGCTGAATTTAGAAAAGCGCCCGATGCTGTGGGATCCTGCAGAGGTTTGCATTTCACTGCCTGTCAAAAATCTTATTTAAACTGCTGAACTGAGATAGATAGATAGATAGATAGATAGATAGATAGATAGATAGATAGATAGATAGATAGATAGATAGATAGATACTTCATTTCACATTTTATTTCAGCCAGTCTCTTGTGGAAATACGTGAAATTATGAGCCATTTTCAACCCTTAAAAGCAAATTTGTGTTTTTCAAGAAGCCTTGACAATAAATTAATGCTGCTGAATGTGTGGAATGACGAGAGTCCAGCCTGGTAATCTGTTAATCCTGCCTCTCCTGCTGTTTTCAAAGTGCAACTGAAAGTCAACCGATTCTGTTGTTGTTTTTTTTATTTTCTTTTTCCTTTTTCTCATCCCAAGTGGTGTAGATTAGGTTTCTCATTTGCACTGTAAAATCCAAATATTTTTTTCTCTGACACAAACTTTGGTACTTAATTAGTTCCACAAATCTGGCTTGTGGCTAAATCCTTTAAATAACTACTCTCAGTCTGTCTTAATTTGGATTTAGTCAACGAACCCAGGCAAATAACTTCTCTATTAAATAAAAAAAAAAAAAAAAATCCATGCGTGAAGTTTTATTTTTATTTAATAGAGCTATTTATTTGTAACGTGACTCAGCAGTTTCATGGAGAGGTAGCTTTACATTGTAAAGACCTTTGCTGACACGTATCTACTGTAATTTATCACCCTGAAAACCAGGCAGGGGTCAAGACATCGCTCAAGGACGCCGCGTAGGAGTTATGGTTGTCGGTGACACTGCGTCGACATGTCGGGGGTTCATAAAGTGACTTGTTGATGCCGCCGGGCTCTGTTCCGTTAGTCTTCTCTGATATTGAATGATCACTACCCAAAAACGAATGAATGATACATTTCTAGCGCGAGACATGGCTTTGTTTCAAAATTGCTCAAAATGCAATTTCATCAACCCGAAGAAAAGAACTATTGTCTGAGGAATAAGAAAGAAGAAGAGATAGAATTTTCTGGGAAGCTGCTTCATTTTTCATCGCCCCACTTATTGATTTTTTTTTTTTTTCCTTCCCACCAAAAAAAAAAAAACTTACTTTCTCCTTTTTGTTTGCGAATGTGTGTGTGTGTGTGTGTGTGTGTGTGTGTGTGTGTGTGGGTTCCTCACTGAATAACCACTCAAAGCTCCTTCTCATCCTCTCCCTCCGTCTCTCTCTCTCTCTCTCTTCATCACATCCTCCACTCTATTCATTTTGTTGTCCATCAAACAGGCTGATACACACCACCCACCTTCCTCTTCGCGCTGTGAGGAGTGCTCATCCTCAGCCAGCACAATAGACAGAAGTACCGGCTAAGTAATGACATTTATATGCGCGCTGTCCTCTCTCCTGTAACCTCCATCAAATCTTTCTTTGCTAGCGAAGGTGTCGGTGCACGTTGGAGAGGCACGTTGATCAAATTCATGCGCATACTTTACTCTTTTTTTTGTTTTTGTCAAAGCTGGTCACATAGACACAGACTGGAGGCGGGACCCGGGGACAATGGACGGGGATGAATTCGTCCGTGGAAATGAAGATGGTGAGACAACACGGAAACAGAAGGGAAGGAAACTCAGTCACGTAAAAAAACAAAGACTGTTTTCTCTTCAAAATCAATATTCTCAGGCTGGCATGGGACCTGCAACTTTCAGTGTTTAGGATTCAAGAAGAGAGACTAATAGTTCTAAAGTTTCCTTGAACGCTCAGAGAAGTTTTTTTTTCAATTCATAATCGTCAAAAAGGAAAATAATGGTGTGTTTATGTTCAGAGTATTGAGCATAATTTAACTGAGCAGGAACCGAACGGGCATTTATCAGTGAGTGTTTGACGACCTCTGCCAGTGTTGGTAGCTCATTATAATGGTTGTTATAATGAGATACTATAGTGTCACATGCTGGCAGTCGGTTCTGTTCAGACATTGTTCCATCCAGCGATTATTTAGCACTGTACATTTACTCAAGTACTGCACCTAAATACAGTCTTGAAGTACTCTTACTTCACTTGACTATTTCAGTTTTCTGCCATATTGTTTTCTCTCGACTGTATTTTTGAGGCAGATATCATCCTTTTTACTTCTCTGCATTTATTTGATAACTTGGTTACTTTGCAGATAACATCCTGCATTAGAGCCAAAGTTGCACATTCTTACAATTAATTTATTTTATTGGAAACTGGATAAATAAAAGAAGATTCAGATAATCGGAAAACAATTAATATCGGATTTGATAACTGATAAAATGAGTTTCGATGAACAAAAGATTGGAACTGGTCTGTTATTTAAACACTATTTGGTGAGACCGGTGCAGATCTTTATTGCGCAGCCAGGACCAGTTCAGCAGCATTTTCAGACTGCAGCTGCACGTCTTCAAAGCTTGTTTTTTGCATTTTCAGGTGCAGTAAGTACCGATAAATGATACCATCTTGAACAGCCAATCAGTGTAAGCAGGTTTGAGTCTTTAACATTGCTTGGTAACAGCATTAGTGGTGATTTGTGTTGGGAATTAACACATTGCTAAATGCAGCATGGAACTGTGATCACACTGGGTCTAAAACAGGGATTTTCAGGTAATGGGGTGGTTTCTGAAAGCGCCGGATAAAACCCTCTATTTTCTTCCAAAGAGGAGCTGCACATCAATTTAACCGATTTACTGTTCATGTGTAAAAACGCTCATCCATTGTGCCGACAGGTCAAGGTTTGTCCTCACGCTTGAGATCTAAAACAGATTGGTTCACAGTTTGCAGCTGTGGTGATCAAAGTTGTGATCAATCAAGCGATCTTCCAAACGTAAGGACTTCCTGTCCAGAAGTCACGAGTCACGTGAATTTCAGTCTTCTCACGCACAGCCAGGGCAGATAATGGCGATGTAGAGGTGATTGGTTTGGTTCAATGATTATTTTCCAGTGGGAAACATTCGCTAACCCACAATCACCAACAGCTCAAATTCATCTGACATCCGACTCTATAGTGTCTATGCATGTGTCTTTACATGCTTGTCTATGAGGCTAGGTTTGTATATGCCTGTGGTCGTGTGTGTGTGTGTGTACCATCACACACCTCCCCTAATCAATGCCATTTCCTGTCGCTAATCAATGTGTGATGATGAGGTTTTGGATGGATGCGTCTCTCAGGATACCGCAAGTTGTTTTTGTCATTTCTCACGGCTTCCCGCCATCACCGCCAACCAATCTGCATCGCCTGATTGGAGGAGTGAAACCTGTTATCAGCATCAGCTCTACCTGCCCAATCAGCCGATAGGCTGGAGAAAATGGAGGGCTGTAATGCTGTTAACACTGCAGCTACGAGACTTCTCAGATAATTTCACACGTGAGTGACATGCTAATGCTACAGAATACAAAACGTGGCTGAAATTATCGTTGGAGGCATAATCATTTGTCATAATTAGGTGACAACTTCCTTCACTGGTTGAATTAATGTATCATCATAAGCTGCTAATATAAAGCTTGATTAATGGATGTCCATTAAGGGGTTATGAATTTTCGCCTACTCACACAAGATCCGCTACAGAAAGAACAACAACTGTGACGGGTGAGGTCGTGCTGCTTCCTTCTGCATAGCCTCCTTTCCTTTCCTTTTTGATTCCTTTACTCCCCTTTCCTTTCCTTTCCTTTCCTTTCCTTTCATTTTGCCTCCTTTACTTTCCTTTCTTGTCTTTTTCCTTCACTTTCTTTCCCTTCCTTTCACTTTCTTTTCCTTTGGCATCCTTTCCTTTCCTTTCCTTTCCTTTTACTTCCTTTCTTTTAATTTCCTTTCCTTTCACCTGCTTTCCCTTCCTTCCCCTTCCTTTCCTTTCCTTTCCTTTCTTGTCTTTTTCCTTACTTTCTTTCCCTTCCTTTCACTTTCTTTTCCTTTGGCGTCCTTTCACCTGCTTTCCTTTCCT
>JARJLU010001286.1:0-51812 GCA_030272975.1 Sparidentex hasta | reverse complement strand
TACTGTTAATAATCCTCACAGGTGTATTAAGTTTGGCCTCAGAGTAGAGAGTTGGGATAAAAAAAAGAAAAAAAAAAGCATTGTGCTTGTTTGCTGTCTTCGCCACCGTCTGAAAGTACAAATATAAATTTCGTCTCCACGGCTCAGATGGGTCCAAGCCCTCAGGAGCAGAGCTAGGTCACATGACTCACCGGGAGCCAGAAAAAACAGCTATTGACGTCTGAAGAAATATTTCCGATCACAGATATGTTTCATATCGGGGCTGTCACTTTTTCCCAAGAGCCCTGTAATAAAAAATGAGGGTCAAACTTATTTGCGGTGACATGCAATTTGAGTGAATTTAATAGCAAGACAACACAATGTCAACTTTAGCTTAGTTTCCTGATAGGTCAGTAGGACATGCAATAGGTCAAGATGATGCAAACTACAACAAATGATACTGTACATTTTGTACAGTATCATATCTATTTGTGTAAGTGTATACTATATCTTAAACATTTTTGGTGGTTTACATTACCTTCAGACAGCCGCGTAATACACTGTGGGGCAGGCACAGCTGTGCTTGTTCCGTTGAAATGTATGTAGTTCAGCTGAGGGAATCTAGTCCCAAAGAAAAGGGCTGTTTGACAGCAGCACTTCTCTAGCGTTGTCACCTCGTATGTGTGTTTTGTGGGTTTTCAAGGTACTTGTGGTGTCTTTTTCCGATGTTTTTTGTCCTGTTTTTCTTCTGCTCCTCACCAGGCTAATTTTCCCTCCACACCTATCTCGTATCTGTTTATTCAGCCCAGCCCTGCTACCTGAGCTCTACCCCGGTCTGCTTTCCCTCCACACCTGCGCATCATCTCCTTTACCGGCCTTCCCGCTCCTCAGTGTCTTTGCAGCCCTTTCCCTGTTTCTAGTGTTCTTCCATTCATTGCCCTCACCTGTGTTTCTCTGCCTCACTCTACTAGCCCCTCATCTATTTTATTTTGTATTTAACCCCGGGCCATTTGTTCAGTTATTCTCGAGTCATCCTGTTATTTTGATCCTGCTCTTTGGATTCCCTGATGTTTTATCCTGTTTGCTTGTTCCTTATATTGCCATAACCTCACCCCTGCCTGCCACCTTATGCATTTGAGTCCGCCTACCCTGATACAGCGTGACAACCTTGAAAAATTATCACAGATTATCACCATCCTCTGTCTTCTCAGTTGCTGATCAGTCAGGAAGCAGCAAAATTATAACAATTTTCCACATTTGCACTGCCACAAGTTTAAGTACCCAGCAGTGTTTAATGATACAAAGCCCTTCAGCAGGTTACTGTCTTTAAGTGAATGGTTCTATCACTCACGGTACAATGCTAATGTTCTTTGAGCGAGGCTTGATTGGAACCACTGAAGACTGTTCTAAGAAAGCACGGATCTTGAATATGTAGAGCTAGTGAAGCAACTGGACTCAATTTAAAAGCAGTGTGCGGCTGTGAGGATGGAATGAAACTGTGGAAAGTGCACTAGAAACCTTATCTTAATCTTTGCTGTCCCTAAACAAGACCTCTTCTCTGTTAATCCCTTTAGGGCGATTCTTAGAGGAACGCAGCTCCAGTGCTGTGCTGCTTGTATTTGCTTTCACACATCGGACGATGTGTTTTTTGCTTTGTTTTGTTTTTTTTGCTTTTGACAATAACTTCATCAAATTTAGGGTGGGGCAATGTTTGGTGTTCCACCGTATTGTGTATTTTTTTTATCGTAGCTCCGGGCAGAAACATGAGTATAATTTCAACATCAAGACAAAATAAGGCCATTCAGTTTTTTATCTTGAGCCTATAACCTCTAATGTTGCTTTGGCAACAATGGAACAAAACAGCTGTTGTATAACATGGGCGATTATACCAAAAAATGAAATTTATACTGAAGGACGTGTAATTACTGAAAGTACTGCTGGCACACACACAACATGAGTCATTGTGAGAGGCAAACAGGATACCTTTCTCTCGGCTTGTGATCCCAAGATCCCTTAATGGTGCTGTGTGTTTCCAAAGTGTTGTAAAAGTTAACAATGCCTGAATAATAAGCATGCAGCACTCACATGTATTGCCCTCTTATTTGGTTTTGAGTGCCCAATTATTTGTCCATTGGTTTCCAGCATGGAAACGAGCAACTGGAAAATAAATGAGCTGTTTTTTTTTCGAAATGTGTTTACTTTGAATCATCTCCAGTCGAGATGATTTACGGCTCCTTTCATGTTCTTATATATTAGGGCCAGAACATCCAGAACAGCATCCTAGTGATGAAGCGAAGCACTGATGCGTGGAGTTTGTGCCTCTGACATGACTGATGTTATTCCCATTTGAGGCTGTTGCAGTGATAATTAGAACAATAAACTAATGTTCTAAAAAAAAACCCTTAAACACAGGTCATTTTACACGCTCCAATTGAGTGACCGAAAATGACGATTTGAACCGTAAAATATGAAAAAAACAGAATGCGATCGTTTTCGAATCTTGTTTGACAATACACTTTCATAAACACTACAAAGACAACATGTTGTAAATATGTGTTTATTTGAAATTTACTGGCAGCAACATGCTGCAAACAAGTTGGGACAGGACAGGGAAAATGGCTGAAAGGAATTTATTAGGTCGCTCAGGTAGTGGCCGGTTGAGGGAGGCTCAGGCTCAGGCTCAGACTCTGGCTCAGGCTCAGGCTGGTTAGCAGGCGGATTAGCTGGGGTTCACAAATGGTACAGGTTAAGGCTCAGGTGGAAGTACAGATGAATCAGTCTCAGAGAATCCACAGAAGGATTAAGGCAGGTGGCAGGGGTGCAAGAGGCCGGGCGGCAGGATGGCTGTCAAGCTTGAACACGGACTTCGCGCATGCTCTGGTGAGGGCAAAGAGAGAATAAAATTAGTCTCATAGGAGCACAAGAATACACAGTATTTGAGCTGGCACTGATGATCAGATGAGCTGCAGGTTTGTGAGAGGCAGGAGCTCTGAGATCACATAAGACAAAAAAAACAAGGCACGAAGCACAGAAAACTCCACACGAAGTCCAAATCATGACAGGTGTCTCAGCAGTGTCTAGATAGCAGTGGCAGTAGGCTAGGCAAGGTACCAAGACATCCTTCTTAAAATGTGTGTAGATCAAATTCAGTGCGTTCTGGGTCTGCCCAGCATCTCCTCCCACTTGGACATGCCCAGAAACCTTGTAAAGTAAGGCACCCAGGAGGAGTCCTTATCAGAAACCCAAATCACCTTAAGTGGTTTCTATCAATGTGCGGCCCTGTTCAGACCCGGTATTACCCCCGCCCCCGAGTGATCCGATCACATTCGAACAGCTCTACCCAAGATGCATTGAGATCCGCTTACTCAGACCACATTCAGAGGTGGTCAGGATGTGACCACTTTCTTGTAGCAGCGTGCACGCACATGTGTCCTGCTCAACTGACGTCATAGAAGTGGTCAGAGGAACAGGCCGAATTGATAACAGTTGATTTTCATGTGATTTACTGTAATGCAAATCATCTGCGTTAGATCTGTTTCTTCCAATAATTTCCGTGTTTATTTTGCATGTGTGTGAGGAAGTGACATCTGATCACGAGCAGCCAATCGAGACACATGTGGGGAGACCTGTAAAGGACAGGTCTGAGTTGATGGACTTCATTTCAGATCTGCTCCAAGCTCCTTCCAGATGTATAAACTCTTCACCCTGTCACCCTAAGGGTGACCCCCCACCACCCTGCAAAAAAAACAATTGTTTGTGACGTGTGCTTTAACAGACTTGTACTGCCATTACCTATTAAAGGCAGTCAACTAACGTGTTCTTTTGTCTACAGTGGAACTTTCCTCTGCTGATGTTCATGTGGAAGATCGCACCGGCCCTGAGCTGTGGAAACACTGTTGTCATCAAGCCAGCAGAGCAGACCCCTCTCACAGCCCTCCATGTTGGATCGCTCATCAAAGAGGTCTGACTTTGGGCTCCACATGTACAGTGGGATTGATCCAAGCTGTGGACTTCAGAGGGGTTTTGTCTTGAAGCCTCTGTTAGTCATCTGATGGAACAGATGTGTTCTTATAGAAAATCCAACTTTTTTTTGTGATTGGACTGCTTATGTTTTGGTGGTTACTGTTCACAGCAGGGGAGACCCCCACACACTGTCCACCTCACTTGCAATCAAGTCAATTGACAACAGTGTTTCGGTACTTAGACCTTCATCAGGTTATTTTATCAGACAGTGGTGGAGGCTGTCTTAAGTAGTGTTGTGGACTCGCATGGCCCAGTCAGGCCACACTGCCGAGATTGGGATTTAGCTTTATACAGTAAAACAAAATGTAGCCTTCTTCTTGCTTCTGAGGAGAAAACATTTTTAGTTTAAATTTACTCCAGGGTATCAGGAGCCCAATCTCTTAGTGTAAGAAAAGCACATAAAAAAAGAACTAGGCCATCTTTACCTCTTTTCAACCTTTTGACAGAATTTAACTCATTTTTATAAATGTCAGTATGTTACAATATGTAGACAAAAAAACCATGAGACAGTTTTTTTTTCTTTTCTGGCTATTCCTTATATAACTGGGGATTCCCTATATCAACATGCACTCTGTGTTGGGATTTCAGGCGGGGTTCCCTCCTGGAGTTGTGAACATCGTTCCAGGGTTCGGCCCCACAGCAGGAGCAGCCATCGCCAGCCACATGGACATTGACAAAGTGGCCTTCACTGGTTCTACAGAGGTACATTATTGTGTATGGCAACCAGAGCTAGAAGTGGGCCAGTGCTCACCTGTACACAGTGCTGTAACTTCTCATAAGCTAACGATTTATTTATTTTTTTTGCCCTCTCCTTGTGAGATTTTCTGGCCCTAAATAAACTGCATTACACCGACATGTGACTAATGACAACACAGCTCTCCTGCATAACCCTTATTTTGACCAACTAATGAAAGTTGATTGAGTTCTATAAGGCATTGGTTTTGATAAAGAATTCACAAGCTACTGGTGCAGTGCTGCTTTTAACAAGATCTGTCCTTTTTTTTTGTACATATCACTTAAAGTCCTAATTTAGAGGTGACCAGGACTAAGGTAACAACTAGATTAAGTTCACACTTAATGGCAATTCTTCCTCATTGAGAAGCTGTATAGCAAGGTGTGAAGCCACCTGACATGGTCATCATAACATGTATTGCCTTTTTGCTTCCTTACAGAATGTTTTATTTGTACACCCCCTGCAGTTTTGTAGAAATACTGCACTGGAATGGTGCAGTGAGCATAAAAAGTTTCTATGCACACGGCATTCACAGAGACACAGTACCCTGCATGAGCATAAACAATGAACAATTATCATTATTCAGCCAATATATATATATTTTTTTATCCACAGGAACTCAGGAACAGGAACTCTGTTTTCCAAAGGCTGTTTTAATTCTTTGACATAACAGTTTCCTCAGCATCAATATTTTCCAGTGACAAAGGGTTAAAAAGAGATTCCTATCATCAAATCATCGGCTTTACACTGACATCTCTCTGTTTCTCAGTTTATGGCAGAGGCAGAATTCTGTATGGCATAATCTCCTTACGACAGAGTCAGATATTGCTGTCTGCTGTCATGTGTGCAGGTGGGCCAGCTGATCAAAGAAGCTGCAGCCAAAAGTAATCTGAAGAGAGTGACTCTGGAGCTGGGAGGGAAGAACCCCTGCATTGTGTTTGCTGACTGTGACTGTAAGTGAACATCCTCTCTGACTCTTTCCCTTATACTGAATAATGACAGGCAACATCGTAATGTTGGATTGTGATTGTTTCAGCCCTAACCCTAAAAATTCAGTAGAGCAAACTGTATCAGGCCAAACTGGAGATACAGCCACTACTGTACCATTCATGTGTAATGTGTTGATAGAATGCCATTTGTCTGACAACCCCAATGTAACATCCTTCAAAGAGTACCTGTTGAAAGCCAGTAAACAGCAATTACTGTCTTTACAGATAACTCAAAACAAGCACTTTTTTGTATATCATACATATAGAGCTATTTGGCCCTGGTTAAGTTATAGTGATATAGATAATTAGGGATGGTTATGGTTAAGACGACTGTGACCAGTTACAAGTCGTGAATATGGGAACGACAAAGGAGACAAAAAGTGGGCACATCAAACATGTAAATTGTCGCCCATCATCAACTCACCATCATCATCCCTGACGGATGATGCATAATGGAGAAGAGAAGGTGTGATTTTCTACTTTATCCGGATCCCTGTTAATCTCTACAAAGCAGTCATTCATCTTCCTTCAGTGTGCATAACAATTTAAAATCGCACATAACTGGCAAAACAATAAAAGGCAAAACAAGCCGAATTAAAAAATCAGAAGATTTGTAAAGTGACTCTGCATATGACAGGATAGGAAATTGCAGCGTTCTTTGAAAAAAATGAAACACTACCACAATTGTCACTAATACACAGTTAAGAAAAAAATATGGAAGGCGGATATAACCAATAGCCAATGTGTGTCCACAGTGCAGCTGGCTGTGGAGGAAACCCAGAAAGGAGCGTTTTATAACCAGGGTCAGTGCTGCACAGCTGCGTCGCGCGTCTTTGTGGAGGAAAGTATTTATGAAGAGTTTGTGCATCGCAGCATAGAAAACGCCAAGAAGATTGTCATAGGAGACCCCCTGGACCCCCGGACGTCCCATGGGCCACAGGTAGGAACACACTCAACATTGTAGAATACCTGTAGACGATTGGATGTTTAAGGAATAGGTCAGCAAGGAAATGCATTTTTTCACTGTTTCTGAGTGACAGGAGCTGATGGGTATCTTATGTCACATCTGTCTGTATACACAATATGTATATACACACAGACAGACAAAAAAGTGAATTCCCCAATGTCTGGTTTTGTTCCCAATTGATAAAACCATCTCCTTCCCTTGTCTGCTTGTCTGCTTGTCTGCTTCAGATTGACCAACAGCAGTTTGACAAGATTATGGATCTGATAGAGAGTGGGAAGAAAGAGGGAGCCAAGCTGGAGTATGGTGGATCCGCTGTGGGCGAGAAGGGCCTCTTCGTACACCCCACCATCTTTTCTGGGGTCAAAGACCACATGCGCATCGCCAAGGAAGAGGTAGCAGTTTATTTCAGTTCATTGCAAACAGGCTGGCCTTACAGGATGCTTGCACAGTGCATGGTGTCTGCGTTGCTGAGCTGCTGCTGCTCACTGGATCACATGGCCTGCGTTGTTGCTGCAGCGCGGCTCCTGCCTGCCCTGCCTGCCCTGCCTGTTAACACAGAGTTTGCCCCGTCAATATATTGTGATTTTTCTTTATCCCACATGAAATGGCAAGACACTGGGAGGGGAAACAGGGAGGGAGGGAGAGAAAGAATAAGAGAGTGCACAGGAAGTCCCTTGTGTGTAGTCCCTTCATGTGTGTGACATATTCTTACAGAAACATACATCATTAAAACTGTAGTGAAATGCTGGTATGATGCTGATATGACTGTCTACAGGCCTTTTCAGGTCTATTTTTGCATTGTATTTTTCGCTGTTAGCATAAATTTAGACCAAATCTGGTGGTGAAGCAAAACGCCAGGCGTTGCTCCAATGGCCCGTGATTATATTGATCCAATCCAATTGCTGCTTGAATCGATCTACAAAAGGAGCATGTGGTATTGGTCATATCGATATTATTGGATCGATCCGCCCACCCATAATACCCTGCTGCTGACCCATTCTACTCTGCTTATGCGCTCCTGCCATGCCTCTACCACAGCTTGGTGCCTACGATGATCGTCTGCATCCACGTACGTGTTTTAAACTTGGTGCACAAAACAAAACTTAGCGAGCAAGCACGACCGTGGCTTCAGTCATTGTCTGATTGACTGTCATTCACACAATGTTATTTCAAACCAGTTTGCCTTGAGGGAGAGTGGGATATAAACACAGTCTGCATCAATACAAGCATACAAACTGTTGTGATCAAACCGGGTTTAGCTTAATATAATATACTAATATAATTTATATGTTCATCGCTTTTACCACTATGTGGCACTGTTGTAAAGCAGAAACTACCTGGGATGCTGTAGAGAGTGAGTGAAGGAATAAAGATGGTGACTACTATGTATGACTTCAGCTCTCTATGGGACCTTATTTCAGAAATACTTTGTATGGTAGCGAATGGAGAGAGAAATAATTTCAAGTAATAAAATTGCTCGATGAACTACATCATCTCACTCAACACACATCACCAACTCTAACATGGCCGCTGACTCGGCACAGAAAAGGTTCTAAAAGAAATGAACTAACACAATAAATCTGGTCACATTGACAGAGCTAGTTCATCAGTTATGTGACAAAGCCCAAACAGGACCAATGCTCCAATGTTTAAGTTACGGGTTTGGTGATGGTTCAACGAGACGATGTCACTAACCCGACTGCTGGCTGTGTAATCTTTATAATTATATATTTTCACTGTCTTATATTTAATTTCTAGATTTACAAAAAAACAGCAACTTTATTGACATGGGAAATTGTCTTTTAAATTGCTAAACATTATATGCATACTTATTTGTCTTTTTCCATTCACCACCATACAAGGTTTTCCCAAAATAAGGTACCACGGGGCTTGACTTCAGCTCAGTATCCTGCAGTGGCAGCTGGTAGGTGGAGCTCTCAGGTCACAGCAGTCATCCTGCTGAATGGTCCTGTGATTACCCAGATGTTCCTGATGCTACTGCCTGCTGTGATGTCTTTTAGAAGTACGTCACACAGATTGTCTGTAAAATATGGCAGTCAGTGTTACTTGTAAGACAGATGCATTGCAATATTACAAATCAAGCCTACTACTAAAAGGCTGCAACAGCTCATTCTATCTATATTATGATGTAATAGTTCTAAGAGAGGAGTAAAGCTAACACGACAACAACTAGGCACGGAGGATTTCTTTGGTCATTCTACCAACATTTTTTAATTGGACTTTTGAATGGCGCCAAAATTAAGATCTGTGGCAAACATAAGTTGATGATACTTAAAACGTTTTGTTCAGCAAAATAATCCTCACAGATGAACACCACTCTTGTGGTTTTCTAAGCATTATTTTAATTAAAAGTAAAAAGCAATTGTTAGGCCATAAACAGACTACAATGCAGTTGCATGACTCAAACATCAACACCGTTAAGCATCTTAAGACACCTTTAAATTAATGTATTTATCTACAAATTGTAAAGATAGAGTTTGCAACTAAAGTCTGCCCGTATAGAAGGACCAGTCGATGAATCTTTGTGTTTGGTGCGTTGCCATTTAAAGTCCCTGACAACTTCCGTAGTCTCATTTATTTCCAAAATACAAAAATGTGAGAGAAAAATTTGAGACCTCTATATTTAGACTTGTTGATCCTGGATAACATTGTCTCAGAGGGGCTACACACTTTTTGAAATACAGTTGTAAATACAGTTGTATTTAAAAGGGGGATTTGTAAAACCTTTATTCTATTTGTGAAAATGCAAGAAAAAGCCAATTTACATCTTCTTAAATGTTTAGACCGCATCAGACCAGGTCCAGGTCCAAAACTGCTTTATTCAGACAGTCAAATCTTGACATCATTATTATTATTACAGGCTCAGGGGAACAAAACAGACGAACTGACAATGACAGTAGGGGGGAACTAAAAGTGAGACAGGACACACAAAGGCAGAACTTCAAAATAAAACAGGAAATAACAGAACCACAAACTCAAACATGCCAGCATTTCAATAAGATCCAACTTCATGTCCTGTACTCCATTCACATCAGCAGATACAGAAAGCAGAGCTGCTGACACTGGTTTGATTGTCAAAAGTCTTACAACTCATTTTACGTGTGCTTGCATATGCATCACAAGCCCATCCCTTACAAGCTCTTGATCAATGTGTTCAGATGACCGGTGACACTATCTAAATAAGGGATTCACGATTAAGCCAGCACACATCTGAGAATGAAAATATGTCTCTAATAAGGTTTTACCAATCAATATTTGTGTCCCCAATCCAATACATAAATTTACATAAATGTCAATTAAATATGTATCTGGCACATTGTAATTACAGCAGTAGACTTCTTAGAAATATGGCAAACCTTTTTTTTTTTTTTTTGCTTGCAGTGTGATTGAAAAAACTACTGTGAGCGGTTGATGGGGGACTGGCCCGCTGCACGGTGTTCAATAAGTACTTAACCAGATGTCTTTATATTCCAGATTTATTGAAGCTTTATGTATGTTTTTTTTAAATAAGAGAAAATAACAAAGAATGTACACTAAAATGTGTCAGCATAAACAGGCCACAGTATTCTATGTACATAGCATCTGCCTTTACTCTGTATACACACATATATTTGTACATAAGATAAGCATTTGGCTGTTAATGCTACCACTGCTGCTTAAACAGATTGTACCAGTCTATATAGATATAAACAAAAAGGGGAGAGACATTAATTACCAAGTGATACTGAGAGATAAGAGTTAGCTACAACAATCCCAGCTCAACTATCCACTATAGTGTGAACAGTGTTGTGCTCCTCTGATCGTTCGCATGTGGCTGCAAGTTGCCCGAAGCACATCCTTCTCAAAGTGTGCCAATGCGTGACTGCTAGTAATTAAGGCTTTAATATGAGGAGGTCTGAAAACATGGCTTCACAACTAAGCAGTCAGCATCAGCAGTCGACCACAAACAAAACACAGATTCCACATCATTAACACAGATAGATAACAAGTCTCTCTCCCTTAATTTCGACATCGTAAACACACACCAGAACTTTTTTTTAACACATCAAGCTACTCACGAATGTTGGAAAAGTCCTAACTCGCCACAGTGTGCTGGGCAGCTGTGGGTCCATGACCATTACTGTGGCACCAGTTTAGAGAACTGCAGTCTCTGAGGTCCATTTCTGATGTGTGTGGAGACCAGGGGGGTAGAACTTGATGTAATACTTCCAAAAGTGGTCGGCCAGTATCTGACTGTGCCTCCACCTCCGTCAGCTGAGTTCTGGATACAACACTTTGGGTAGCAGTGCATCTGGCCACCAACAGGGAGTTGGGTGTGATTGGGTCTGGATCTGCAATGCTGGATAAAGACCATAGAGATAAAGGGATCAAGATGCTTTGAATTCAGGATCCCCTTTATCTCTATGGTCTTTACTGTTCAGTAGCTCCATAGGATGACTTGAGGGAGGGGCGTGCTGGTCTTGGGATATTTGTTGCTCTGAAATATGACAATAATGAAGAATGGATAAACAATTAAATCATTTGCTTAAACTATGTATACATATATATAAGATAGGCATTTGCCTGTCAATGCTACCACTGTCACTTATACACAATTTAACAATCAGCATAGAAATAAGTAAAAAGGGTCGTGACAGTAATAAGCATGTAACCAACCATCTTGCACATTGCCAGCGGTGCCTGTCTGTCTCAGAATGCGATAATGCATAGCTGCTAGTAATTAAGGCTGTAACAATAGGTAGCATGAAAACATGGCTTCACAACTAACTTCGCGGACAACTCCCCATCTCAGCTAATCACACACTCATCAGCGGTCCACATAAATTAAAAGACAGAATCCACATTATTGACAAAGAGAAAGATAACAAGTCTTTCTCCCTCATTACCACATCGTTAACACACACCAGAACGTTCTGCACACAGCAAATTGCAAAATTAATTTTATTTTATAAATTTTTTTTATCTGTTCCAGATATGTTTCAAATGTTTAATACTCTTATCAACATGGAAGTGGATAAATGTGCTTGTCTTATGCAAATGCATGTTTATTATTATTGCCGCAATCCAAAACAATGACAAATACTGTCCAGAATACTCTCCAGAATAAGCTCAGAGGTACTGCACGCTAAAAAAATATGCTGAAAGCATAACATGGCGAACTCAATGCCAATAAGCAACAACAGATATTGACATATCATGGCATGGCAAACTGACCTGAATGTAACGTTCCAGAGTGATACTCACACAATATTAATCAGCCTTTAAGCTGTAGTCACCCAGTTAGTTATCACTGTTGAAAGTTTGTCACATGTAGAGTTGTCCAGGCGTCTCTGTTGCAAAAGGTCCTGCATGGTCTGCCTTTGGTGAGGGGGAGGCGGGCTCTCTGCATCAGATGTGTGCTTGGCCTGCAAGTGGTATTTGAAGCTTAATGTACTCCAGTGGCAACTCAGTTCCCATCGACAGTGAATCGGATCTTGAAGGTTCTGCGCAGTATCTAAGCTGTTCTGACTGCGCTCTTCTGGACAGAGATCGCTGATGTTGTTTTCTGTGTTCTATCTTTCTAATAAACGAAATGAATACAAAAATGGAAAAAAGCATTTTTTAAAAAGCACATCTGGCCTACACTTTCTGAAATATTGAACTGCACAGTTCTTTTCATATTTATTCTCACATTCTATTACTCATTATTCATGTTTTTTTTTTACTCCGTATGAGTGGTATTCAGAGAGGACAGCAAGTGAAACAATTTTATGGCACTGCGTGGCTCAATTCTCTACATGCGGCTGCGACTGACATCTTTTCCTTTCTTAGATCTTTGGTCCGGTGCAGTGTATATTCAGCTTTAAGAGCCACGAGAAGGCGGTGGAGAGAGCAAACACATCACAATATGGCCTGGTGTCAGCAGTCTTCACCACAAGTATGGACAGAGCTCTGTCTGTGTCTGCAGCCCTTGAGACTGGCACAGTCTGGTAAGATCCTGTTCACAGTCCTCACAGCGAAGGGGATTTGATTTGTCTGTTTAATTAAATTTTGTCGGGCCACTTAAAGGTTTTTCCATGTTCAGTGGACGAATGAAAGAGCTGACAACAAACGAATTAAACCATTACTCTCCCTCTCTGTCAAGGATAAACTGCTATAATGCCCTTCACGCCCAGACTCCCTTTGGAGGGTATAAGATGTCAGGCAACGGACGAGAGCTGTAAGAACCATCACTGTTTCTTCGTATTTCATATTCTGGTTCGATTTGCATTTCCTAACCTGTTGTCTCTGTCTTTTCAGTGGAGAGTACGCTCTGGCTGAGTACTCGGAGGTGAAAGCAGTAACAATCAAACTGAGTGAAACTCTGTGAGAAGAACAGGG
Organism: Sparidentex hasta; assembly: GCA_030272975.1. NCBI lineage: Eukaryota > Metazoa > Chordata > Actinopteri > Spariformes > Sparidae > Sparidentex > Sparidentex hasta. The sequence goes on along the minus strand of JARJLU010001286.1, from coordinate 38,740 downwards.
AAAGTCCAGCGCTCTGCACTTCCTATTCCATCAAACCGCATCACAGTTCTCTATAACTCGCACGATCCCTTCTTTGTCTTTATGCTCATGACGCTGGGTTGAGGATAACGCCACTGGCTTCAGTAACGTGGCAGTAATTTCATAGTCTTATATTTTTCTAATAATTCAATCAAAAATTTCCCCAAAAGTGTTTAGTTGCTACGTCTCCAAATAAGAATTGAATCAAAGTAAGAAGTAGCTTAACCCACAGAGCGCAGCAGGTCAGCTGAACATGTTGAAAAAGGAATTTGAACACAGCTAAAAAACTGATATGACGACAGATATGAAGCTTGAAGACTTGAGCTCTTCCTGGGAACACACACCCTGAAAAATGCAGGAGCACTGATAAGATCATTTCACAGAACTCATTCCACATATTGTAACCTTCTTTGCTCACTAGTCAAGGAAAAGGTTCAGCTGTCTTATCCCTGAGCCATAACAGGGGTGACTTTCGCCTTATCACAATGTCTCCCTTAAGCCTCAAGCCCTGAACCCTCACAGACTTAGCTGACGTCCCCTGGTAAGTGTTTGTGAGTGTGATACTGCAAGGGGGCCGAATAATGGTCATAATAAATAAATAATCACACAAAGTTACAAAAATTAAGGAAACATTTTCATGATGTTTCAGAAGCTTGTTGCTTTCTTATTGTTTGATCAAGTGTGACTTAACTAGAGAATCAGTTCTAAATGAACATTTCAGAGGTCAGGAAATTTCTGTTGGTGAAAAATAAAAACATAGCATGCAGAATAATTAAATGAAACAGATTTCTAGAGCACCATTATCAGGACAATTGTTTTTTTTGGGGGGGATAAAAGATCATTTTTGTACTCCAGCTAATAAGTAATGGTAACCCTGTATTCAAACTGTGGGTAGTTCCCTCAAACAAAGTCTGCAGAAATGTGGACTTACAGAAAGTTGGATAGTACGGATCCCTGCAACCTCAAAGAGTGTGGACACTGGGACAAGGCTCCTTTCCTTATACAGCCAGGTATGAGTGACTAAAATTCCATATAAGATGACACCTGAATCATCCTGTGGCTGAAAAGTTGTGAAAAATTATAATATATTCTAATAATATACCTTCTATTTCAAACGGTCCTTAAAGAAGGTGCAGACTCTGACCCAACATTGAGAGTTAAATCAATGTTTGTTTTCTTTTTTTTTGTTGCGTTAAAGTTTGAGTGTCTTCTCGGTCATCCCCAAGGCAAAAGTAAACAGAATGAGCATAACTGCCACACAGGGAACGTAGTGGAAGGAGATGAGAAGATATCTCTACTCCAGTCGTTATAATGATTGACAAATTGTTTCCACGAGATGCATAAAATGTAGTGATTAATCAATAAGGATTTTAGAATATAAATCAGTTACTGTCTCCGGTCACTAATCATTTGTCACATGTGGTCATATATCCCTAAATGAGACAATGTGGGACGGTCAGAGAATAAACACTGATTTTGTTTTTGATGGGCAGCTGATGTGTGTACTTTCTGTTTCTGATCCGACGCGCTGCCTCTGACTTGGTGTAATCTGAACTGAATGTTCTCTCTGCTGAGGAGAATGTACCTTCCCTTTCACATGTTGGAAGGACCTTTGTTTCTTGTCCCAGATGAGGTAACATTTACCTTGCCAGTTACATATCAGTACTGTAACAGCAGTAATGTTATCGTTGCATTGATAGTGTCAACCTTAAACTTCTTTTTTAACAGCTTTTGTGTTTCAGTGTTTAGTGTTTATTATCGTGCGAGATTCAAGCCTGTCTCTGCATTTTTGTAACATTAGTTTGTATTTAAATAGAAATTCTGAATAAAGAGATTCAAATATATTTTGTGTCATTTTTGCACCTGATGTATGGGTGTGTGTGTGTGTCTATGTCTGTGTCTGTGCACGTACATACACACACACACACACACACGCACACACACACACACATCCATTCACTCTTCATCGCTCTTGTCACTCTTGGAGACACGCTTGCAAAGACTTACCTAACCATACCCCAACCTTGAAACAAATTATGAATTCAGTGAAATGTAAGAATGTATTCATGGGCGAGGGTTAACACATTTATGTCCTCACTATGTGAGAAACACACATTCTTTCTCTCTTTCTTTACACGGTGCAGAAACTAAAGAAGTGCAGAACTGCGAAAGTGATAAAGGTCACTGGGATGTGAAAGAGACACCATGGCCCTATTACAAGACACACAATGATTTTGAACCTGCTATTTTAAGGTAAAAAAAAAAAGTTACATCATGATGCTTTAAAGTTTGTTATTATAATAACAATGGACCTATGTCACATACAACACACCCATAGCTGAGATATATGGCAGGAACAGGAGCAAGGGTGGGAATGCCTTAATGGAACAAGTAAGGAATAACGACTTTCTGCAAAACAAAACCCTGGAAATACTCCATGGAATGCTATTGGTCAGAGTGAGATGTAGTGCTAGTATTGTATATGGCATATAGTCAAGCAGGGTTATTGTCATCATCTATATTGATCACTATCAAAGTAAAAGTCCATGTAGAAAGGTTGGACTGTCAGTAGCTGGTGCCTCCAGCTGATCAGTGAGAAATGACGCTGAGGAGGAGGAGGAGGAGGAGGACGGATTCTCTCCTCTGTGCAACCCCACATATTTTAAAATCACCCCAACTGTACACACAGTGTCTTCCATCGTGCTCAGCAACAGCACCATCTCGCTTTCTCAACCCATGCACCGCCATGGAACTTAACAATCACGTAAACGGGACATTTGGGTTTTTATTTTGAGTGTATTCATTCATTTCACCTGGATCCGCTGTTTTGTCAAAAGCGGAAGTTGGCCGTTATTTTGAAAATTGCAGGCGGAACTGCCTCCCTTCGTCCAGCACGACTTGACGTGCGTGAGTCTGCGTCTGGATTGGAAAGTTTGCATCGTGAAGCAGGAAGCCCAGCAAAACTGGGTCTGTGTCAGGGAGGCAATCTGGGCTTGACACTGCTAACGAGTTAAAACCGGAGGAGCCCTCCCGTGACGCTCACCGGACGTCTCAAACATGTGGTGAGTCGGCAAAAGAAATCACTGTTGTGTCAGAGTACTGTGTGTGTGTGTGTGTGTGTGTGTGTGTGTGATTTCTGCTGGGCGCAACAAGTCGTCACGTTCTGCTTGGATGTGGTGTGTGACGTTACCATAGGAGGAAAAAAACGATCTGTGTTTAACAATCCGCCTAAACAACACGTTGCTCCCCATTTGGGAATAACTGACACTGTGAACTGTAATAGATATAAGGTACAGTTTAATTGTTGTTACTCTCAGGAAGGACTATTCTTAACTCGACATTATTATAATCCAGAAAGAAGAAGTGATTTAAAAACACATCTCCATCTTTACAATAGTTTATTATTATTATTATTATTATTATTATTATTATTATTATTACTATTTATTTATGGCGCAGCAGCCCACTCAGCTGTTCTGCTATTCGGTAACGTGTGAAGAAACGGACCTGGAAAATTGTCCGAACTGACTATGAAAGCTCAACACTACAGACCACGGTACTGTTTTGCAGTAACTACTAGCAGTCAAAACAGTACAGATCCTCGCTGACATTGGCTGAGAGGGTTGGGTACGATGAGCAGGGGCGTTCACAGAGTTTCAGTGAGTTCCTACTTTTTAAAAAAAAAAAAAAAAAAAAAGGGACCCCGCAAACACTGTATTGTCATGCCTCCTCCTGATGTTGGCGGTCGTGGCTCTTTAAAAATGATGATAATAATAAAGAAAATCTGCAAATGCATGCACACAGACACACAGACACACACATCCTGAAACACAGATGGAGGAGATCTTAAGAGACTAAACTCAATAAACTCACACATAGCCACCACTGAGGACGCCAAGGTCATGTCCCCGGTATTTTTTTTCCTCTAGTTTTGTAGTTTGTAATTTTTCCCCTTACATTTCAGCGAGTAAAAATGTAAACATAAAGCTGAAAAACCAATTACATAAAGCCCACCTAATTATCATGATATCAATGGCGGTCTCCAGTGACACAGAGGTCCATATATTTGACTGATTAAAACTGAAAGTAAACATGGTTGTGACATGACTGCAGGTCTATTTTTAGAACGGCAGTTGAATGAATCAGAGCAAAGATGTGAGATAGTGGTGATAGGCTGCATCAATCCAGGTTGTCATTTGTTGCAGCAAGAAAGGCGGAGGATGATCAGGCAAAGAGGAGGAAAGGCGAAAATTGTAATAAGCTAAGCTGCCGAATGTTGACCTTGGTATTTAAAAAATCCTGGCTACGGCCCTGGTCACAATGACTTCTCACTGCTGTCAAATGTGCCTCTGAATTATGTCTTCCTGTCACTTTTCAAGTAGTCCATTTATTTGTCACGACAGAAATTCATTCAAAGCAGAGCTCCACCAAAGAGTCTGCCATCGTTGCAGAAGGTTATCTGATGTGTCAGTGTTTCTCCTATATGCATCCTGCTGCTGGATTTTCAGCACCGGCACAAAAAAAAAAAAAAAAAAGGGCCACGATTTTTGTAGGTTTAATATGACGGGCGAATGGCAAATTTAAGTTGCACACAGTGAAAGCACTATGCACTAAGCTGTTGTGAAATTGATTATCATTACGGCTATTTGTTTGTTTAAGTTGAGTGACTGAAATCCTCGTCATCCTATTCAAAGGCTGCAACAGGCGACTCATTGAACCGGGGTGAAGTTAGTTTCAGGTTGGATATTCGGCGGAGCCTCGCGCTGTTTCGCTGGAGACTGATTTACTGATTTGAATTAAATATATTAATACAAAGTAATTGCAGCCTTTTAGATATCTTCCATGTCATGTGGCCGAGTGACTCCAAACCAGCAGCAGATTGTATTAGTAAACTGGACGAATGAGACACACCTATCGTTATTGTATTTTAGTGCTTCCTCTATTTTATATGAATATTAATTTGCAGAAATTATGATTTTTTTTTTTCTCAGTAGCTTCCATGTCATGTGGCCCACTGACTTCTGAAACAGATTCTGTTTCCATAAAAAAGTATATATAATAATCATAAATATAATGGTAAAAATGTTCTCTAATGTTCAAGAGGTTAACATATTTTCAAGCAGCAATGTCAGCTTCTACACTATTTTGTTTCATGTCTAAGATTCTGATTCTGAAATTCTGAATTATGTTTATTTTTTATTTTTTTCAAAAATCTCACCAGTAGTCACCATTTAAAGGGTTATATTTCAAAATTTTCTTCCTGGGGGGGCTGCCCCTGGACCCCCTAGTGTTGCTAGGTTACTGACTCAGAGCGCAGCTGCTACAAAAAATTCTCAGGGAAACACTGTGTTGTGAATTTTGGACGTGTGGGGTGAACCATTTCTTTCATAGCTGAAGCTGACAACGGGACAAAATCAATTTAAAGAGAGACATAGTGGAGCCGTATATTTTCCTGCTTTTTTGTCCTTTGCCAATCACATCTATGCCTAACACATCTTTAGTTTATAACTGATAACTACTTTGTCATAAACTTCGACATCACTGAGCATATGCCTCTCTTGCTGATGTGCTTTTGTAGATGTCATTTATAATAACGAATGTGATGTGTACAGCATTTATTATTTTTATACAGTATGTTTTTACTATTTACTTGAGATACTTCGGCTTTCCTTCTATAGTGAAATGAAAGTAGCCAGCCATGAGCTATGCAGTTATATATGTACATAGATGGATGGATGGATGGATGGAGTTCATCAGCAAATATTTTTAATATTTGTTTAAATTTGTTATAGGTATTTGTTTGTTTCACAAATTTCACATAGGTTACAAAGTAAAAGAAGAACAATATGATCAAGCTGCATTATGGGATATGTAGGTTCTTTTTTTAATCTCTCTCCTTTTCTTTCCTCATCTTTTGTGGAAGTGCAGTACTAAATTACTTTTATGTTGCCTCACACTGTATAACCTTTCTTGAGGGTCTTATTTAAAAACAGGTCAATTAGTTTACAGTACAGTACAGTAATGTTGTAACATAAATACACCTGTGCAATCTAATGTGCTCCAACTTGTCGTATGATAAATCCTTCCCCCACAGAATGTATTTACCTCATCACAAGGTTGCGATTTCACACAAGTTTGTATGTATGTTTTTTTTTGTATGTCTCAAAGATATAAAGATCGAGTTCAGTAGAATTTGGTCCAGGAAAAAAGCTATTTTTTGGAACAAATGAACACATTTATAAATGGTCCAAAAAAACTGTCCACTGTAATTTAATAACGAAATTTGGAAAACTGCATCAGCTTATGAAATAGTACATTTAGATGCTAATGTCTTATCAGCGGTACTGTACTGTGTTTCTTATTTCATTTCATAGGATCGTATTATTTTCAAATGCATTTTTGTTAAATTCTGTCAACTGCCATTTGTGTATACACTGGAGATACATTGTAAAAACACATTCACATGCTTATTTAGCAAACCAGTGAAATAACAACACTGCAATTTTTCAGAAAGCTTTACAAATATAAGTACTCACTCGTTTTAAATAAACGTTGCACCATTTAGGTTTTAATGCTAAACTGTGCCTTTTTGAGTAGAGTGTGTTTTTGTTTGGCTCCAGAGAGTTATGCGGTTTGTTCATTATCACTGCCTCTTTGTCTCTGTGTAGGGTGATAGCTGAGTCCAGGCTTCCTCTCTGTGGAAGAACTCTGCTCTGATAGTGGTGAACCAGTCACTCCAGTAGGAATGTCCTACTGGTCAGTTGGCCTTCCCCAGGACTCTACAGACACTCTCAGCAACATGGAGCAACAGATCAGTGAGTAACCGGCGTGCAGCCCATTCATCTCTCTTTAAACTGTGACACTATACTTGTCTTTCTTGTTGGGGTGTTAGGTGCAACAGGCAGGTTTAAATTAATTGATGTGTGGAGCCACTGCAGCGCTGTTTAAATTTAGCAAAAAGAGAACTGAAACTGATAGTTTGACCGCCACAACCCTTATCTGTTGCTGCTTAACTGTATTTATGAAGCACACTGTGCTCACTGAAAACAGGGAGAAAGTTTCAGTCTACACACAAGACTTTTCTAGCTTCTCTACCAGCATGTTATAGTAGACTGGAGGACAGTTGTGTGGAGAATGATTACAGATAAATTGTTCTATAAATATAGAATGGAGTATGATGGAATAAGATAGATTACATTAAAAGAGTTTCACTATACATCGTTTTTCCGCCCATCGAGAGGGAAGCCGTTGTGATCTGCTGTTATATTCTGTCTTTAACTGCTTCAGAAGTGGAAACATGTCTCATTGCGTTGCCCCAGGGTCTGTATGAGTCGCCACCGAGTCTGTCAGGTGTCTGTGTTCACTCGACCAACACTCCGGATATCATCAGATCATTTTCACACTACCACACAGCCGCACCAACCGGCAGCGGACACATGTAACAAGTGTAACAAGTTTCTTTCCCCATTGTGGGTTAAATGAAGCCTATTTTATCTAATCGAATCGAATCTAATCTAATGTGTAACCACATATTGGATGTTTTGTTGACACACTGCTGTTACAAAGAGAGTCACTTCAGACACTAAATGTCTTCTCGTATTTTGTGTACAGTTCGTTTCCAATTGACTGGCGAAAAGTCATAAAGTTATTGTGAAACTGATATTGTTAATAGATTATTTACATTTGACAATAAGGCCTGAGTGTGTTACACTGCAAATGAGTAATGGAGATTATATCACTCATGACAAAATGCAGACCATCTTTTGAGATTAGAATAAAAAAATGGAACATGTTATCGTGGCATCAAACCAATGATCCAAGTCCAGACTGCTCTAAAAGAAAACAACCATAAAATGATTGAAAATCAAATCAGTCGATTTGGAGAATCGTGACACCCCATCAGTACTCTGCACAATACACATCTGTCGGCTGATGCCAACCACAGCAGCTATAGAAATAAACACTATAGTAATCAAACATTAAACAAACGTCTGTCTGTCTGTCGGTCTGTGAGAGAGGGACAGGAAGTGGCAAGATGGCACGTCAATGGGTACGTCACACCAGGGGCCGATCAGTTGAGGTGACAGCGAAACTTGAACGAGATGATGGCGGATGCTGTGCGTGACGAGCTAACACATGCCTTTTAAGACCGGTGTGATTTTGGACAGAGATAAAATTTGGTGTGTGTCCTCCCACAGCGGACGTGTCTGGTTGAACGATGGCCTGCAGAAAAAGTTGACTCCAAACAGTCTTTTCACCAGAGTGTGTGCGGGGATGTTTGTAGGTGTCTGACTGAAAAAAGCTATAAAGCTACAATGCGAGCTTTTAAATGTTCAGTACATGCTGCTACCTAGTATCTGCCCAGACACTGTGTGTACTATGTGTCACACTGGTGTTGACTACCATGTGTCTGTCTGTCTCATTAATCACTGGCATTGGCTGCTGAAGTTTCCTGTTTGTGGGCTTACAGTGGCTGTTCTCCGCATTTCATAGCGGAGGAATCAGCAGGGTCAACCCTTTGTAAAGATAATTTTGTTCCTGAGGAATTCTTGATTCCTACATGAATGGTGGAGATGTCTGGGTTGTGCAGCATCCAGGATCTGGAACGTGTTTAAACAACACAAAAACAGTCCTTTGCTCGTCCAGCAAGGTTGAAGACTGGCCTCAGCTGAGTAGAAGTCCAAGAGTTTGTGTGCTCCCTTTTAGCAGCTGCACCACAGAAGGAAGTTAAACAAAGCCAATAATATCAGACCAAATTACTTTCATTGACTTATCAATGAGGAAGAGTAGGAAATGAAATCATCTGTTCTTGCTCACTGCCTTTCTCACCCTAAGGAGTACGTGAACTACAAGAACTACAAATCTTATTGGTCATGAAGGCATGTAATTACTGGTGTAATAAGACTGAACCACAGAGAGGTGAAATGTAAAGGCCGTCATGATGATTTGGCTATGGAACTTTACAATTACACCTCTCTTTCTCTTTCTCTCACCTCCATCACCTCTCTTTCTTTTTCTCTTTCTCTTTCACTCAATCTCCATTCCAGTACAAGTTCAGCGTTGCCGCACGTAGTCTTTTAATTTTCATCCATCAGTGAATAAAGTAAACACATGGTCAGCTGATGTACATGCTACCACAGTCTGCTAGCATTAAGTCATGAATACAACATGGCTGGCTACTGGGCAGAGTTTACACAGATGACGAAATCCAAGGATGAAACAGCACCACCGTTTCCTTACCCCACTCATTGTAACAGTCAGTAAATGTGCATTTGTTTTGGTAACTTTATAACCATACCTGATTTCAGTGATACGATATAGACATCGGTCTTCTTCGAAACTGAGTTAATAAGTACCTCTCTGCCTCTCCTCTGGCCAACACAGTGACTTGACGCCAGCTGGACTGAATATACATTACGAAAATATTTGAGCAAACCAGGGCTGTGAACGTTTTTTCTTAGGTTTAATTCAGAGGCTACTAAAATTATTCTCCCTGTATGCGGAAGCGAATGAACCACTGTTAGTCTGGTGACACTGGTTAGATGATAAAATCGGTTATTTTAATGCTTTACAATATTTTTCCATCTTTCAAGTAGAGTTATGTTAAGGTAATTATTGGACAACTTTCACGATGAGTACTTGGAAAAAAATACCGAGGTCCGAACCTCGGTGACCTCAGTGTTAGGTACGGCCATGCTTTTGGTCTGTATTTCACTCAAGTATGCATAGATGTATTGCAACCATGATCCCACAGAAATTTGTACTATGTGAAAGAATATGATAATTTGCACAACCTTCTTGACATGTACTCAATTGAAAACAGTACAAATACTATATATAATCTTTTACCTCAATAGCTTCAATGACTTTTGTAAATATATGCATATTCTGGATTTTATGGCAGCATGATGCTCCAAACAAGTTGGGACAGGGGCAACGAAAGACTGGGAGAGTTTTGAAATGCTCTAAAAACACCTGTTAGGAACATTGCCGGTAAATAGATCAGTAATATTAAGATTTGGTATGAAAAGAGCATCCTCGAAAGGTTCAGCCGTTCACAGGCAAGTATGAGGCGAGCTTCACCACTTTGTCACATGACTGTATGAAGGAGATTACTGCATGGGCCCAAGAACAGTTGGTAATTACAGGCTGTTTGTAAATTATTGCTTCTGCTCCTTTTTTATTTACGTTTTGCACAGTTTTGTCCCGACTTGTTCACTACACTAGGTTTTAATGAGCATTTTAGTGATGCAATGTACAAATTTCATTTCAGATGCTTTTCTTTTTTTTTCCCACTTTGTTTCCTTTATTTGGTTTCACATCTTGACAACAGTTACATAATAATAATGTCCTTTCATAGAGTGAACCATTTTTACATTTTTTTTTAACACAAAATGAAACAGGCAGAACATGGGATGTCTTGGGTTTGAGAAAATGAATAAGATATACAGAAGTTATAAAGAGTTATAGAAACATTTTTAAACAAAAGAAGGGCGTCTCAGGGAAATACACATTTTTCATGTTTTCCAAATTTCCTCAAATTGTGTTGGTTTTTTTCCCCATCTTTTCCATTACGAAGATTTCATAAATAATATCGTACCAGTTCTGTATAGATGGGGCATCTTCCTGGAGCCATGTCCTTGTGATGGCTTTTCAGAGAAAAATTAATAAATATATTACCTGTTGCCATTTAATTCTTAATCAGTCTTTTATCCCCTAAATGTGCCTGAATTGGAAAAGCTTCTCCTCAATTTCTTTCTATCGTGCCTGGTAATAACAATTTCACCAAAATACAAAATCTTCAGTTGGACTGAAAAAACTATATACAGTATATATATATATAGTTTTTTTTTCCCTTGTCAGGTGCATCTTGATAATAATTTATCCCATTCATTGAATTGTTTATCTGGTATTTCAGTTGGAACAGAGTGAAACAAATATAACACCCTAGGCAAGATATTAATTTCTACATATTCAATTTGTGACTCAAAACCTAATAATTGGAATACTAGGAAACTTGGTATTTGGGATTGTACAATATTCACTTTGTATCCTGAGCTAAAAGGATCTAAAAAACACAACAATTTCAAAACTGAACACTCTGGGTGCAACAAGTAGACAGCCAGCCATTCTGAGGTTGCATCTTTCTTATATCATCTGCTTTTCTATCTGTTTTCTATCAGTAAAACTGACTGCGTTTTGGGTTTTTGACCATTAGTCGGACAAGAAATTTGAGGACAGTCCCTTGGACTCAAGGAACAACCTAATAAAGGTTCCACTGGACAGTGTGAAATTACAGCAGATCATAGAAGACAGTTTGGGGGAGAGAGAGAGAGAGAGGGAGAGAGAAAGAGAGACAGGAAGCTCAGAGGCTGGCAGAGCTCTTAAACAAAGGAGCCTCTCCCTCCCTGCCTCCCCATCCTCCCTCTCTCCTCAGCCTGTCACAGGGTTAGAGAGGAGGGAGATCATCCAGGGAACACAGCCAGGATGGCCGAGGACGCTGGGTAGAAGCCACACAGCGGCTGAAGACAAGCTATGACACAGAAAGTGAGCTTTAAATGTGATTGAGGCAGGAGCAAGAGGAGGATCCGCTGCGCTATGAGCAGGTTAGTAGGGGAGAGGACCAGTGGGGCAGGGCTAAATGCTGACCGGAGCCTTGTTTATATGCTGCACATGTAAGACTGGCTGAGCCTTAAAGCTAGTGTGAGCTGAGCTCTGACTCTGCTAGCAGTTGACTGCTATCATATCTGGGTGCAGCCTTTGTGGTCTACAAAAATGTCATGGATCTGATGACTTCTGTACTGTAGAGTTCATTTTTTCAGCAGTGTTTTTTTAGGGAAATCCACAAACCTGACTCTGATGTCTCACTGGAAATACTTGTTTTGAATACGCATGGATGGATTTCAGTGGAGCAGTTGAGTGGAGCAAGTTCCAAATGTTGCTTCCGATCATTTTTGATTCATTCAGGAATACATTTCACATTTAGAAGCGAAAAGAGAGATCCCAGAGTTTGTTGACTGACTAGTCTGGAGATACAGTAACGCTGCCGGGAACTGATCCCCTGGTGGAGGCGAAGTGTTCTGCACATGCACATCCTGTGTGCCCAGAGGTTTTTTTTTTTTCATTATTTATGTAACACAATGATATCAAAATGAGACAAACCAAAATATAGTATTTCTTAATTAACAGAAATCAGAATACACCATTGCACTGTGTTGGTGCAAAAAATACTTGGTATATATTGTTGTGTCTGCGCTACTTTGCGCAGGAAGCAATGGCGTCATTTTATCCCCACTGATGTCTGATCGATTCAGTTTTGGTTTAATATATTGCAGTAGCAACGATGGGATGGTGCCTTTTGTCTATACCCTAGTATCAAAGTATGTTTTGCAAACCTTGTAAGGTATGTCACTGGAGATACTGATCAGGCTTTCAAAGATGCCATGTTGTGATGCTGCTAGCATGCTGGTCCTACTGATGATTGTTTGTCCTCGTCAAAAATAACAGTGAACAATCAGGATGAGGCAGATCATCGCTGTGCTTTAAACTGGGGGACAAGACTGAACCGAAGGGAAAGTGAAAACCACAGTAACGCTACACAGAGAAATGTATGTTGTGGTTCCGCTGTAGACTGTATCCATGCTAAATAACATGTCCTGCTGCTGACCCGTTCTGCTCTGCTTATGGATGTCCGGTCATGCCTCTGCCACAGTGGGATAAACATGCCGGTCCTTCGGTGATTGTCAGCATCCACGGATGTGTTTTAAACTGGTGTATAATGCAAGACCGAGTGAATAAACACGATACATAACACTCTGATTGCCTGCTTATGTGATTGGTCACCAGACTGTGAAGTCGGACTTTGTTTCTCCAAAAGTTGAGTTGGCTATAACTTTTCCAGCACAGCTGGCTGTGTTTTTTTTTTTGTTTGTTTTTTTTGCAGAAACCCCTGCAGCATACACTACTAAAACAGACTATCCTTTCGTATGAACGGGGAAACCTTTGTTTTCGCCACAACCCTAGATCCAATGTGAATAGAGCCTTAAAGACCCTTAGTGCTCTATTTGAGAAACTCCTCCACAACTTCCTTAGGGTGAGTGAGTCTCAGATCTTCACCCAACAGATTTTTTGTAAACCTGTGTGTTCCTGATGAATGCTTTGCCTCTGTCTCCTTCCTCAGTCCCAAAGACCTCTCTGCCGTTCTCAGTCTGCACATTTTCCCTCAAAGTCCACTGGTCAGATCTTAAATGTCCATCTTTTCCTCAGCACTAGGTCTTTTGAACTGCCTGTTGAGAGTCTTGATTTCTCTTCTCAGCTGCCAGATCTCTGTCTCTCTCCTTGGTCTATCTTTAGTCCCTTTATATTCTTACAGACCTTTCTGCATTGGCACTTGACTTCCAACGCTCCACCTGTGACTGTAGAAAACTTCTTGTAATGTCCTCAGACATGGCCCTCAGACCCCCAGGGTGCCGGGTTGTTTGACTTCACTGTGCCTATTCAAAGATATCAATATTGCAACATGTTTGCCATTCACAACATTTCAAACTGAATTAATAATTTTTGTCATACTTGTCTGAATATATGGTATCATGTTAATATATGTATTTGATATTTTACACAGTTTTTGTTTCAGTTTGATAACTGAGAGGAACTTGGTTGAGGAATGGCGTGTCGCCTCAGACACACATTGACAGAGACAGACAGACACACACACACAGGCCGAGACCCAGACAGACAAACACAGGCAGAGAGAGACAGAGGGGCCTATTTAGGCGGTCTAATGCGGATGTTTTTAAGTGCAAATCGTGAGTGCATATAGGCCGCGTTCAAGTACATTTTGCTCATTAACAGCAAATGATATGGCTGCAAAGTGAAGCACACAACTCAAAGGGACTGTATTTAGACTCTGAATTAGTCATAGGTGTGTTTCGGCCAAAAACATAAATTAAACCAATTCAAGTGCCGTCTCCCATTCCCTTTAAGAGCCAGGTGCACCAGGGCCTGACACATATTAAACAGTAGCACCCATCGTCGCTGAGGGGAAAGGGATGTGATCCTCAGCTGCTGGACCCTCTGCCCCACCATTTCACAATCAACTGTCCCATAAACAACTCTGTTTCACTGCATATGAAAAAATACAGTGATATATTAACTGAGTAGGAGGAGTGCTGCTGCGCCTCCCTCTGTGTGTGTGCCAGTCTGTGGATCAGGCAGGAAGAATCATAAAAAGTATCATCCTGATTATTAACTGGTGGGATGAGAGGGAGACTTTGGACCTTAATAAGTAAAATATTAATGTCATTACCTGCAGCGATCCTTCAGCAGCAGAAACGATATGTGAATCGCTACATTAACGTGCACATTTGTGCACGAGGAACAGCCGATAAACTTCATTGATTATTTAAAACTGCTCACTTGTTTCCTTTGGAGAGTTTAAAACTAAAGCTTTTAGCTCTGTGGATTGAATGCACCACGATATTTATTACAGTACATTACTGCGTTCATGGAAATGTTTAACATAAGTGAAAGCAGCCTCTAAAATCGTAAAATCAGAGTTTATTAACGGTGTGAACCCACCTGTGTAGGCGCATCTAATGCGTCCATAAAATAGCAGTAAACAGACTGCGCTTTTGATTTCAGACCAGCTTTTTTTTGTCTATAGCGCTGTCCCGTTTTGCTGCCTCAAGATAGCAATCCACCATCAGTGCACCTGACCACACCTCATTTAAAGGTCCATTATTATACTGTTTCTCATCAATTTCACACAGCTGTCAGAGGTCCAACAACACTGTGTTTGAAATACATTGCCCCTAACCCATCCATGGTCCTGAATTTCTGCTGACCAAAAGTCGCTCAAGAGACTCTACTGAGAGCAGGCTGCTTCTGTGCCTGCACTTTTAAATGTTATGAGCTCTGACTGTCAACCTGCCTTGCCCGCTACATGCCCCTCTCAGGAAGAGGATGCCGCTTACGCTAGAGGTAGCATGTGCTAATGATCATGGTGGACGTATTGCTAAGGCTCACTGAGATGTTGTCATTCAACCATACCAGTTTGACCCAGAATCAGACCCAGAAGGAGAGAAATACAAGACTCTGCGGCTGCAGCAGGACGTTTCAGAATGGTTAGTGTGTCTGAATAATGTTAGTTTGTTCTTATGTATTGTTACATTTACTACCATGTAGCAAATGGCTAACAGTTAGCGAAAGCTGTATTTGTCTCTAACACAGTCTCCATACTCTTGGACACTGTCTCCAGTCTGCACGTTTCCAGACTTTTTACTGTGACAACCATCCCTCGTAATATTATTAACATTAAACTTGTTTCAGTCGTCATTGCATAGTGGACAGAAGCGGAGCTAACTAGTAAGTCAATTTCCAGCTGACATCGCCATACTCATAGGGAACTGTAAATACTATCAAACCATGGTGACACTTACCTGTGGCTCGGGTGCAGTTTCTGGGTCTGTTGTGGTTGGGACTGATCTTTTAACCAGGGTCAGTGTCGAGGCAAAGCCAGTTTTGTACTGACCCTCGTTACTGAAGCAGTCCGATGTGAAGTGGTTAGCACACACATACAAGCTAACAGGAAACATACACAACTGTGTAGGTCTGAAACCAGCAATGACGCTTATGCTGTGTGTGCCTTGCTCCGAGTGTAAAATAGAGCCCAGAGACGCACATGCACGCGCGCACATACACACACACACACAGACATGCAGGACCCAAACCAACAAAGGCTGACTGGAAGTCACTTCCTCCTTCACCCTCATCAGACTCAACTTCTCCACCTTGCTGAACATTTACAGTACACCTGGCCCAACCCCCGAACCTCTTTGTCTTTTTTGTAATATCTTGTAATGTCTGTCACCATGAGTTAGTTTTTGTTTTGTTTTTGTCATGTCTTTAGAATCGGTGAATAAATGTATGACAATAAAGTTGTTGTTCGTGGTTTCTGTACATTCTACAGTTCAGTCACTGAACACATTCTGATTTTGCTAACACTCTGCTAAAATTACAATCATTTCCACTGAATTGATTATTATCAATATCGCTGGTTGAGAGATTATTAGTAGTCCATATAATAACCTTTATCAACAACATATTAATACTAATACTACAAGCTAAAATTACACCAGTGCACAGATTTTGGAAAAAGAGAGCACTAGTATCAGATTGCTCTGTATCATCAACTCTCTGAATTAAGGTGACATAATTGGTATCAGGAATGGAAATGTTGGATTGGTGCATCACTTGCTGGTATATTGGTCTTTCGCTGAAGGTTTCAGTAATTCAGTAATGGAGGGGATATCGACAACGTCATTAGTCTGGAGGTCTTTTTTTTTAGCTCTCCCTGGTTGTGTAAGGATGTGATTGGGGAGTATTGATGGTGGATGGGAGGCACACGTGGGTCTAATGGCTTTACTCCTTTGGGCTTTCTCATATAGCCTCAGCAGCCAAGTCAGACTGTCTCTCTATTAATTATTCATAGTGAAGGCGGGCAGGCAGGAAGCAGGCACATGCAGCTCAGACACAGCTGAAAGAGGAAACAAAAGTGTTCGCTGGTAAAATGAATAACCAGTCTGAAATTTCTGACGGTGTGGTTGAGAGACATCAGCATTGTGAAAGCAGTTTTTATTACGTTCTCTGCTCGATTTATGAGCAGGTTGTTTACCGAGAAATGTGTATGCATGGTGTGTAGTACAAGAACAGCCCTGAAAAGTAGAGATTACCAATCAAAATTCAAAACCAGGATACATTCTTTGTGGTCCTACTACTGCTTGTATAGGACTAATATTACCTGAAGAAGTGAACTGATGCCTGACAGAAAGGCCAGAGCTGTGAATCAGCGATTAGCGAGGAAGACCCCGGCTCAGTGCTGGCCCTGGTAAGCCACACTGTTACGTGGTGTCTGATAAACTTTCAAGGATCTGAAACTGGCCTTGTGCCTTAACATCATCCCCCCCCCCACCGAGGCAACCTCGTTTTTCATTTCAGTGCCGTTTTCTGGTCTGGATGCATGGTTTTGGATGTCTCGCAGAAATGTCATCACTGTGTGCCTCTGATGTGTTTTAAGGAAGCTGTGTTGGTAAATGCAGGATTAGTGACCATACAGCTCTGACTTATTTAATATGCTACCAGCGATGATGCTGGTTTTACAGCAATACAGTGCAAGAAAGTAGGTCCTTGGCTTAATAACTAGTTTTAACAGGGCCTTTTTGTGCAGAGTCTGCTTGTTCTCTCCACGGCTGTGTGGGTTCTCTCTGGGTACTCAGGCTGCCTCGTCACTCGCCCAATGTCAGCTGGGGTCGGCTCCTGCCAGTCTGTTTTCAGAATAGGTGTTGACGCCAGCACAAACACTCCAAAAAAGAGACAGGTGTTGATGGACGAGGGAGCACGGAGCCAAACTGCAGCAGAGCTGTTCCGCAACGCGCGTACAACCAGTGGAGATCTGGAATAAGAGGTTAGATGATGAATGGAGCGATCAGTAACAAATAACAGTAAATACCAGTATAAAAAGTGTAGCTAAAACTGGAATGGCACTCAGTAGAATGCATACCTCTGCCAGCAGTCCTTTTGAAGTCACTCAAGCACAATCCAATATCAAACTTGATAGCTTTGTATCACTCTAATTGTTAAATTGTGGTGCTTTATTGTAGGATATAAAGCTTTAGGACACACCCACACAGGGTTTAAAAGCCTCCAGCTCCTCTCCAGTTAGTTAGAACTGAGGAAGTTTCTTGGCTGAGAGGTGAAACATGTTCAAGAAACTGAAACAAGTCCAGTTGCCTACGATACAGCACATCGAATTATCATGACCTGGTTGACTGAGAACCTTCATCAGCATCTAAATGTTAAACTGATGCTCAAGATTCAGATATTATTCACTGAGAAATTAAGGAAAATGCAGGAAAAAAAAATCCTGGATCCATCTCTTAATCCAGATCTGCACCAAAAGTTAATGGGGTCTTTTCTGAGTGAGCTGAGACATCTGTTTAGTGGAAATCCCGTCAGTAGTTTTTTTGTAATCCTCTAAAAAAAAAGGGAACCAACCAACCAAATGGAAATGGGGGCAAAAACATGAGCTCCTTGGCAGAGGTAAGGTACACAGGTTAACACTAAAAACACTACACCAAAACATCTCTGGGCAGTGGCAAGGACAAGCCAGAACCCAGTGTACAGTCACTGTCTCCTTTACAGCTGGCTGAGAGGGCAAATTCTTTTTTCAAGCAGCCAATAGGTGGTGGAATCAAAGATCTTTATCAGATTGGTGTTTGTGCAGCCCCTAATGTGGATGTCTGAGCTGTCATACCACTGTCCTTAGTCATTTTAGTTTGCAGAGACATCCGTTGGAATGGAAAAGGACTGCTGACTTGTCACTGACTCTGCTAATTCATGGCTTTGATGATAGATACCTGCCATGTTGTATGATGGTTAGTTATGTTTATGGAAACATGGTAACCTGAATTGATTTGTTATCCTGGGAAACTGGTCAGATGCTGTGTCTGATGTTGTTAAAATTTAAGATACAGTCCTTTTCATTTACATATTATATTAATAAAAGTTAAGTGCTTTTTAGAATAGGTCCATATTTTTAATAGCAGAACATCTAACAGTTTATTTTCATTGATGTATAGTTTAGTTTAGATCCTGTTGACCCATATTGCACAAATGAAATAGTACATCAATACAACAAGCAAGTATCTCACTTGCTTGTTGCATTGATGTACTATTTCTATTTTATAAGTGAGTCCTCAGGAAATGAAATCGCTCAGCACACATCATGCTGGAAAGGCTTAAAATTTGCTATCAATAGAGTGGAGCTACAAAATCTGAGCTACATATTTGGCATTTTCATTTATACATATAAATCCTTCTGTATTTGCCTTTAAACACAGATATCAGTGTGTGATTTGAGTTAGGTGTCAACTGCTTCACCTGCTTCAAGAGGCTATTACTCATTCACTCCGTGCGCTAATCTGCTCAGCTGTACTGTAGTTCATGCTATGAGAGGATTTCTTTGATAGGGTGACCTAGATCTGGGCATGTGCTGCTAACAAGACTGCAGTTCAACCTGCAGCATGCTGCCAAAAGCCTCCTTCCCGTTTCCATTCCTGTCATTAGCCACTGTTTTCCCTCTGTGTGTCCTATGTGGTGTCAGGCAGCGGGGAAGACATGGGAGCGAAGGCATCGTCGGTGGAGGGTCCGGGAGCCGGCTCTGCACTGGGTCCTTCTCCCACCCTGGAGAACATCAAGGCAGCGTATGAAGAGAAACAGGAGGAGGCTGCCAGGGAGCTGATCCAACAAGCCTGCTGCATAGAGTGCAGCGCCGGATTCCCCCGCATCGATGGGGTGAGTACCTCTGATGTATACAGTACATGCCAGTCACAGTATCAACCGCCCTGCTGGTAGGCTGTAACATGATGTGTTATCATGGTGGACACGAGGGTTACAGCGACATGCTGGCTAGTTTATACCTGGCCTTTAAGGGGAAAAACAGGTTTTTACTTTGATTACATATCGTCAGTGTGGCACAATGCACCTCTGTTAGATAAACTTGTAGGACAGTATTAACTGGGCCTCACAGTTTGTTGAAATACAATAGAATTTGCAATGGGGACAAGTACAAATTCAAACTCGCAGACCCTTTATTTCTTGATAAAGATAAAATGTGTGACAAACAACATTGTGTTGAAATGCCCTGGCCAACAAATCTTGTTGTCCAGATGTAAGAGGACATGTTGGTTTGGTACAGACTTTTTTCAGTAAAAATGACAATTGCGATACAAAAAGGGAAATTCCCACTTACCTTGAATCCTATTGCAAAAGTAAATGAATAATTGGAATATGATACATTTCTTTTTACATCTCATGCAGCCCTGGTATGTACAGTATCTGTTTATTAAAATGTTTAAATGTAGTGTTGATGTTAGCTTTGACAAATAAAGACTCAAAGGTATGTCACGAACACATAGAAATGGTGATATTGGAGGTCTAAACCAGTAGTTCCCAAAAAACAGGATCAGGACCCCCATCAGGGTCTACAGGATAAAATCAAGGGGTGTCCAATTAATCAACATGCAGGAGAGCAGAAAAAAAACACATTTTCCTTCAAAAGAAAGTGAGACACCCCAGGGTCTTATAATCTTTCTCTCAGGACAGTTTAGATCCACAAAACACTTTTGGCAATAGCCCAAAAATTGCTGATTTTGAAAGTGTTTCCCAAATATCTAATAGGATAAAAAGATTAAGTGTTGCCTCAGCGTTGGGCTGATGGATGATGCCATCGAGAGTGGCAAGAGTTGTTGTTGTTTGTGATACGTGGAGAGAGGAAATGAAGAGAAGTATGTTGCTGCTTAGCAACATTATGTCTCCATGTCCTGTTTATAATTATCATAATGAACCAGCTGAGACAGGCAATCCCAAGACACTCGTTTAAATTTGTGGCAGCAATGTTTGTTTGTGTTTTTCTTGCAGGCCGCTTTTTTTCTCAGTTTTGCCATTTTTACACAGTTTTCTTAGCTTAGCTTCCTTGCCTAGTTTGCCAGTATTACTTTATGCACACAAGGCTGAACTAAGCTAAGTTGGCTAAGCTGGACATGTGGAGCAACCTCCGGCCTTCAGGCTCTTGTCACCAGTAAATGGAGCTGGCAGCTCTCGCATCCATGCCTGGAAAGTGTCCAGCGTACACCTTTTTAATCTGTGTTTCAGATGTTACCTTAACTGAGCTGTGATCAGCCTCTGAAGCTTGAAACAAGTCTTAGCGGGCTAGCGGTCTTAAGAAAGCTAAGTTAAGAATGGTACAAATACAAATGTCACAACTGAACAAAACACACTAACAGCAGGCTAGAGAAAAGAAACATTGCTGCCACCAATGTATCCATTAGTGCGTTGACCAGCAGCAACATTTTTTTTCAACTCTTTTCTCCCACATGTCACAAACACCAAAACCCCTCCCTGTACTTGTTTCTCTAAGGGGACATGCTATTTTTTCGTGCTCTCTGGTGGAGGGCCTTTTTAAATGACTGATGTCAGGGTGGTAGAGGGCTCCGTTGTCCATGACTATCACTGGAGATGAACGATGGCATCAATCACCGGCCCAATCCTGCTTTCCAGGTAGTACTGCAGGAATATCAGATTTCAGTAAACAATCAATTCTTCATTCCCGTCCTTGTCTTCAGGTGGTCCCTCATGTCAGCTGTTTCAGTACGATTGCTTTCTTATGTTTGAACAGAATCCTATTTTAGGGCTTATTTCTTCAACAGGTTTCCCCCTAATCATCCACGTTACATCACATGCACTTGACACAATTCTTGTTTGTCTTAAATGGTTTTGAGGAAACAGAAAATCTAACAACAAGATGCTTTAGTAATCTGGTTCACGATGACAAGGAAGTTCCATTCATTTGATACAGATATGCCAACCTGAAGTATGAAATGAAAGAGGCATGAAACCTTTCCTCCGTTCAACCTGAAAAACCAGTCGCACATAATCGACATACTACTTAACATCAAGACAAGGTTTGGCATCTTTCGATGAAAAATATTAGGTTTTCACACTTACAGCTGTGTCAATATAAATGTATTTATAAGATTGTTAAGAAATATTGTCCTAAAAAAAAATTGTATTTATATGAATAAATTGACAGGCAGATAAACTCCATCTCCAATTACCACGCAGACAGCAAAGTGTCAAGTTGACTCTCTTTAATGTGGTAACTGGAAGTAGGGTAAAACAAAAATACCTTCAAACAGCCGGACATCAGGATGATGAAGACGTGTACTATGTGACCATTTGATTTCAGGAAATGGAAAACGACTTGTTTTTCCATATTTTGCTTCGAAATCAGAAACTGAAAAGTGGTAAAGGACTCATTAACTGATTGTGTGTGCTGTGCTCATGAATGGAAGTTGGGAATTACGAAAACAGTGCTAGTTTTCATTTCAGATTTTGCCGTATGTCTTTTTTAATGACCCGTAAGGCACCATGATCTCGAGGCTGCGTCTGTTCTTGAGGCAATCTCTGAAGTCCTCATCATGTCTTTCGATGAATATTCAAAGCTGTTGCCTGCTTTCAATATATAATGTAGGGCACAGACGGCAGTTGAAATAACGCAGAGTTCTCAGTGCAAAAAATAAATCATATTTTTATTTTAGGCCATCTGTGAATCACCTTCATCACAATCTAATTTACAATTTTAGGCCTAAACTTTATTCCCTCTAATTTTAATCATATTAAAGTCAAAACTGATTGTACTGCAGAAACACTTTTCCAGCACTAGCAGAGCTGTGTGTATCTGCGCACAGCTCTGCTAGTGCTGGAAAAGTGTTTCCGCTCATCACATCAGTTTAACATTATTGATTATTTAAATCTCTGGACAATTTTTAGTTCTGTGTTATAATATAAAAGAATAAAGATAATGGCATTCTGGCATAAATTCATCTGACGTCTCTATAGCTGTTAAAGCTTACTGACGCCTGATCCATTCATTTCTCTTAAAACAGATTTCCTTCGTCCTCTCTCCTTTCCTCTCCTTTCCTTGTGTCTTATTCCCACCCATCGAAGATCAGCTAATCAGCTCTTGATCAGCCCAAAGACACAGTCTTACAAACCCACCAGCAGAGGGAGCTAAACAACAAGTTAAATAACTGACTAAAACAAAAATCAATCAAAACCTCCAAACCACTGATTTGGTGGAAAAGCAAAACACACTGAATAAGCTTTCAGTTATATGAAATATTTAACATTATACAAATCACGCTAGCTTGTACAACAGACATAGACTAACATCCCAGACATTAACACTGATCAGACGCTCCTCGTCCTAGTAAGAATGGAGAATGGAGAATTTAAAAAGGTTTTAATGTCATGTAATCCAGTGTTTCCCATAAGCCCAATCAAATTGGTCAAAAGATTAAGGAGATCACACGATCATCCAAATCCAGCTGCCTCATAGGGTAAATATTAAATAGCAAATTACACGACTTCAAAACTATTTCACCCTTTATTCTGCTGGTCACACACATTTACTGAGCAATTTTCCAAATATTGTTTTTCCTGTACAGTTTATCGCTGTAGTTGCAAAGATTGCTTTGCAACCGTGCGATGTGGGACAAAGAGTGAACACTGACAGACTCAGTATAACACGACCTGCATCAAAATCCACTTCCCTTAATAATGGTGCATCCTCCCACCCCTCACCAGTAGTGACTTCCTCGTTTTGTTTGTGTGTGTTTTTATAGGTCCGTCTCCTGTGCGTGGCCATTCAGAATGGTGATCTGCAGAGTGTGTGCTATCTCCTAAAAGAAGCTCGTATTACTGTGCCCCAGGAGCCATCCAACACCAACCCAGCCATCCTGGCGGCTTACTACGGCCACACCAGCCTTGTCAAAGAGCTGCTGGATTCCATACCTGGTAGGAGACAAGGAACAGCTCAACAACGACAATATGTTGAACAGGGCTGACTTTAATTTTGGTAATAACATGGATTTATTTTAAATCAAAGGCCAGTTCATGTCCTGTAACTGTGACACAATGAGAGTTTATTTAATGACATACTTAAGGTGTTGCTTCTGTCAGAGTTGATGTATTAACACCTTACAACAGTTATAGAAGGGGCAAGGGAGATAGCTTGTTATGGATAATACTATGTGTCTGATATCTTTTGTTGCTGGTCAGATGCTGTGTCAAGCCTGAGAATAACCCTGATGATGTTATAATGATGTCATGACGGTTATCTGTGCTTGGACTTGACCTGAGCATGAAACCTACCTACATTTGGTTCCATGCTCAGGGCTTGTGTCATTTATATTTTTCAGGCACATATCTCTGGCAGAGTGCTGGGGAGCACTGGGGTGAAGTGCTTGGGTGGTGAGAGAAAAAAAAAGGTTATTTTTTCATTAAGACGCTATAATTATGTCAACATCGTGATGTCCTAAATTAAGATTTACCTTTATCGCCTCAGCGTAGGATGAATTTAATTTACATAGCAGCACAAGGGAGCAAATAGTGTGTCAACACTAGCAAAAGTAGCGGGATAATAAGGAGAACAGAAATGCTTTATTCACTCGACGGAATATGTGTGCATATACTTGTGCAATGTGCAATATATGAGATATACATATTGTGTATATACTTGTGGGCTGTCTGCTATCTGTCACTCACTCTCAGTGCTGTATGATATGAGACTAAAATATGATAGGAGGTACCGGTTGCTTAGGTGTTGTTCAGTCTGATGGCTGATGGCATGAAGAGGCCCCTCAAAGGCTATGAGGCATGTGACTGGATCAGTCTGTGGTTGGACGTGTTCCTGAGCTGCCTCCGTTTGGCATATAGAGAGTAAGAGATGGATTATCCATGGTAGCAGCCGAATTTCCTCTCATATTCTTCTCAGTAACTGCCTTCACACGCCACATTGCTGAGTGGCCTTCCTGACCAGCTAATTATGTCGGTTTGTGCCACAGCTGCTGATGGCACCTCCCCAGCATACCACAGCAAAAAAGACAACACTGGCCACCAGAGACTGGTAAAATATGTGTAGCAGCCTAGTGCACACATTGAGGGACAATTGTCCTTTCCTGTAGATTGTCTGACCAGTCCAGTGTGTTGTTTATTTGCAGCCCTAGGAATTTAGGTCAACCATCTCCACCTCTTTTCCTATTTCCCCCTTGCCTGTATGACAGGTAGTACGTAACCCATGCATGTGTGATGACAATCATCAGGTGATCTTGGCATACCTGTTT
Organism: Sparidentex hasta; assembly: GCA_030272975.1. NCBI lineage: Eukaryota > Metazoa > Chordata > Actinopteri > Spariformes > Sparidae > Sparidentex > Sparidentex hasta. The sequence continues at coordinate 13,982 of JARJLU010001286.1, read as the reverse complement.
GTGTATCCACCCCAAGTTATGCTTTTTAATGACCTTTTCATAGAGTTGTTTGGAGTGTTCTTTCATCTTCATGGTGTAACTGTAACCATGAACATGATTAACCAGTGACTGGACCTTCAAACACAGACGCCTTACTACAGTTACGTGAGACACATTCACTGCACTCAGGTGATCTCCATTTCACCAGTTATGAGACTTCTGTTGAATTAAGTCAGTCACTTTAAATAGGGTTAATATTGATGCAGTCAATTATTGTACATTATATATTTTTGATTAATTGAAAAAAACATCTGTAAATTGTATATTTTGTGTATTGACCAGTGTTCCATTTATAAAAGCAATAAAAGGTGGATGCAGTTAAAGGGATGAATAGTTTTTATAGGCACTGTAGATATTTAACTCAGCGAGAATACAGAGTACCCCTTTGTCTTCTTTGACCTTTTCATCAACACTATAACCATCATTATGAAAAAGATCTTTGAGCCATGACGTCTCATTTCAAAAGCAGCTCCTCAAATTTTTAAATCGTCTCTCTCTCTTTGAACCCCTGCCAGATTATTTAGTGGACTAAAAGAATGTTCATGGTCCAGTCTGTGTGGTCGTTAATGACGTAAGGAAAGTCTTGGAGGTGATCTCCTCTTACTGGTGTTGGCTCTCTGCTTCCCTCTCAGGTCCTTGTCTGAGGAGAGACTTGCTGAACTGGATGCTGGCCACATCTTGCGAGCAGGGTCACCTGGACGTGGTCCAGCTGTTGGTCCAAAGCTATGACGCAGATGCCAAAGACTGTGCCATCCATAGCGATGAGTTTGCAGTTATCAATGGACTGCCTCTCTATGCTGCTGCAAGAGCAGGTAGGGAGACACACGTGAATACACTCCAGACTCCATCAATACTTAAGTATGTGGGAGACGTCAAATTACGGCAGCTCATCGGTCTTGAGCGTTTTTGTCTCCTTTCCATTTTTATTTGTTTTTTGCAAAGGTGTTGTTTTGTGTTCAACATTATACTCTTTGTTTTAACAGTTACTTGCATGATGTTAACATCCTTTGCGACTGTTTACCTAAAAGAGGAATTCACTCATATAAATGTTTTATTTCTTTGTTTCATCTTCTCCTGTTTACACACTCTTTGTCCAATATTACTTGTTCTTGATATTTAAATGGGTCATTTTTCAGCAAGCAAAACTCCATATTATATTCATCTAGATTTTTAAAAATTACCGTCTTAGACGATGAAGGCCGGACATGATTTATCAACAGATATTATTTGATCGAGAAGTTTTAGACATTTGACTGATATCTTAATATGAATTATTGATTTGATTTCAATTTTCCTCTTGGGAGGTGGTGCCCCTAAAATGAATGAAACGTCATTAAGATTCCGCTACACTGTAGAACAGATCCTGTCTCCGTCCTGTGGGTGTCCTCTGTCCTTTTGGCCCCAGGTAATTCCACCAGGCCCCAATTGTAAACTAGTTTGAGGTGTTAAAAGCTGTCCTTCCTTTGAAGTGGGCGAACTCTGCAGTGTGGATCACATCATTAGTGTTTTATGGCTGACACTTGAGCAATCAGTTTGTTTGATTGTACCTAAGATGACTTTGTCGAGGGATGTAACAGTGCTGAGCTGGGTCTTCTCCATAAATAACACTGTGTTTATGATGACAGTTTTAGTTTTAACAGCTAGCCCCTGGGCATTGTCCAATATGCCCCAGGCACTGTGGACTTAAAATGCATTCTGAGACTTTTTTTCTCCGCCTGACCCACAGGGCAGTGCGGAGAGTCGTCTCTGTGCTCCTCTGATTCACAAATTAAAGACTGGATATTAAGAGTGTCATTTCTCTGCGGTTTCAAAACAGATTTATGGAAATAAATTCATGATGGACTTGACCTGTACTGAGGGGTACAATCTGGGACACAAATGTGGGGTTGATGATTGTAAAGTACCTTAATTACTTCTATGATCTGGGTCACAGCCACCACTGCTGCAAAAGGGGACACGTTTAGTAAGCAGTCCAAATCAGTGGGCTAAACAACAAACACCTTAATTGCTTATAACACTAACATGCACATGTCTCTTTTATCTCATGGAGCATCTCTCCCTTTATGCCACTACTTCAATTGTCAAGGAGGGCTCACCTTACAATTTGAAAATATCTGGCCTAGACAGACAACCATTGCTCACTTCCATGGTCTGATTTCCTTGTATGGCTGCTGTCAAACTGCAGTGAGCGTATTCTCATATTATTGGAGTAGTAGTTGAAGATCAAACTGTAGTCTTGACAGACTGCTGTGATACAAAACTGAATGTTGTTGCTGAACAGACTTCTGTATGTAGAACTTCAAGCTGCCTGCAGCTTTGTGTTTTTATTTTTGTCAGTAATTTCTGTTCACAGGAGAATTTTACAAATAATGCTTCCTTTCTCTCTCTCTCTCTCTTTCTCTCTTTGTCAGAATTGTAAAGGGTGTAGTCTTCTTTTTGGATTGGACTGGACAAAAAAACAGCAGGTTCATTTTGAGCATCACATGATTGCTAATAAATGTATCCATACAGTGTATGGTAACAAGTAGTGTGAGATGACACAAAATCACTAATTCAGAAAGCCATCAGGACTATGGTTGTCTACAAAATATTATTTTTAGTCAAAATATTTTTGTATCTCTATCTGACAGAAGCACAAAATAGAGAAATATAAAGCCATGTATTTGCAGAAGTACAGGTGACAGGTACTGAGTGAAACCTGTCCAGTGCTGGTACAGTGAACAAGGTAAGCGGTGGAGTAGTGGAGTGAGTAGTGTGCTCTGTGTTGCAGGTAATGAGGAGATCGCTCAGTTCCTGCTGCAGAATGGAGCAGGATTCTCCTCTTACACTCTGATGGACCATCCAGCTTTCAGTAAACACCTCCTCAGACTCAAACTACAGGAAACCTCCACCGCACAGGGAGAGGAGGTATGTGTTGTGGAAACGTGTCTCTGAAACAATAAATGTGGGGGAGTGCCATTGTTAGGTTGTCTATTTAATATTGTTTGTTCTTCCTGTTTAGCTTTTGACCACAACAATGAATTGTGACCTGGCTCTGCAGGTATAGATCTAATAGATGGGTATCTAAATAGCATCTTTGTAAAGATGCGGGCCCATGTAAGCAGTAGAAAACATGGCAGGATTGAAATAAAAAGCAAAAACACAAAAACATGAGGAGTTTATATTAATACCATTAACTTAATGCATCATAAAAGTGATCAGTGTGATGGATGTGATTTTAGGTGCAGGCAAACTGAGGAAAATAAATGATGTATGTAGGTTTATTATGTATATCAAATAACTAAAAATGCCCTTATATAAGCTATCATGATATGGTGATGATGACTTTTCAGCAGCACACGCGTCCTTGTTTGATGGTAAACTGGAAACCTGTCTATCAAAATAAAATGCATGACATAACACTGAAAAACAAAAAACTGAAAGTGTCTTTAACAAAGTCTTCTTGTTTTCAATTCATCTTGACTAGACTGGATTATAATATTTCTGACTTTTAAAAACGAAATCCAACTTTGTGTTAAGCTTCAAATAATGTGTGCTTATGAACGAAACATTTCAACAAAAATAGTAATATGAAAATTACAATTAAGTACATGGAAACACAATAAAATGAAATATATGTTTGCTTAATGTTATCAAAAATAAATGTGATTAATCAGTTGTGTCTGTGTGCTTGTGTGTGTGTGTGTGTGTGTGTGTGTGTGTGTGTGTGTGTGTGTGTGTGTGTAGGCTGTCAGTGTGTGTTGGAGTGGTCTGCAGCTGCCGTGGTTGGAGCTTGACTGGTTCATGGATGTCTCATCACGTATCACACACCTGGATCTGTCTTCCAACAGCCTGGCCGCCCTGCCCTCTGTGGTGCCCTGGGGTCTCATCCGCCTGCAAACTCTGGATCTGTCTAATAACCTCCTGAAAGAGCTGTCAGCTGCCCATACCTCCCAGGAGGTCATCTGCTCAAGGTAAAGACATCCAGGCTAGATGCATTTGAGACAAATATATTTTCACACCAGGACACCAGCAGCGAATCCATGTGCTCCATCTTGGGCGTGATGGACGTCCTCCAGTTAAGGAAGTGCAAAGGAATGCACATTTTCTGTCCTCATTGTGACATGAATCAGTATCTAGTTTAGCTGGGTGTCCATTACAGATGTCTCTGCGAAATAGTTTATTAGTAAGCACAATGAGGAGGAACAGGCATCTTCCATAAAAGTTCACAGTGGTGAAAAGTTGTACTGAAATTAAGGGAAAGTCTGAAGCCTGAAAATAATCTGGTGGATCTGTGTATGAAAGAAACAGCCAGCTTTCACCCTCTGAGCGTCTCTCTGTCCTGTGCTTCAGTTTACGGCAGGTCAACCTCTCCAGCAACCAGTTTGCCAGTTTGCCTCTTGGACTTCTCCATCTGACCCACATCCAGAGACTTTCTGCTGCCAAGAACCAGCTCACAATCCTGTTTGACATCCCCACCAGTACGTCCCAACTCAGCTTATATCTACCTGTGTTTGATTTTTTTTAAAGATATATATGATCAAAACATTTGTTTTGTTTACAGAACAAAGTAACTGGCAGCAGATACAAAAAAAACAATAATGAACAGACCACAGAACAGAAACAGAAGAAAAAAGGGTAGACGGTACTCAAAATACAAGTCAAATAAGCACAAAGATAATGCATAGTTATACTGAACTGGAGAGCTTAGTTGTCTATTATTTTTGAATGCCAACCCTGTACCACAGGGTCCACATGCCTAATTCACAGTGAGTCACTCTACTCCAGAAGGAATCATGGTCCTGTGGTAAGATATTTCCCCCATGTAGTTTGGTAGAGGTCTAGCCAATTTACCGTCCTGACATAATGCCTTTCCTGGCACATACTTTCCAGTAGAAGGGTCTCTTATCTACATGTTTTTTTGCCCGAGTCTCAAGAATCAGCGAGGTCTGATTTGCACTGCGGTTGTGTTCTTCTCATCCCTCTCCACTCGGTCAGCTACAAACTGGATCGGTCTGCGCAAGCTGGAGGAGCTGGATGTGTCTGATAACTGTCTGACCAGTCTGCCCACAGCAGTCGTGCACTGTTTGAAATCCTTGAGAATTTTCAATGTGAGCAGGAACAAACTGAGCACCTTCCCTGACCCCTGGGCCTGTCCGCTGGTAAGAAACCAGATAGATCATCGTCCACTTCCTGTTTGTCACGTCTGCTGATTTCACTGATTTTTTCTTTTAATCAAATTAGCATATTCCAGTTGCTGTTGCCCATGTTCTCTGGGTATTACTGTATGAAGTTTGTTTGATCGCCTCTTTCAGTATAATTGCTGAATAATGTACCTAATTTGACTTCTATGGCCAAATTCATTTATCATGTCTGGATTGTTGCAATCTCTTGTAAGTCAGACATTCTGTTTGTCGGATAGAGTAAAAACAGTTAGAGAGGTATTTATGCTATGCCAATGATAACATTTTAGAAGGACAATCAACTGGGTATTTTTACACATACCATGGAAAGTCAGGAGAAGTTTCGTAGTCCACAAAACATTTCTGGAGCTCCACAGCAACACAGTATAGTAGCATTTCCTTAAAAGACTGAAGGTAGGCGGGGTCTTGTTTTGAAATGTAAAAGTACAATGAAAAGAAAACAAACATGAAAAGCCTTTAACAGTTATTATTAAAATGTTACGTCTGGGGAAATGTTGGGTCTCTGTAAATATATTATTAAAGAGTATGGTCCAGAGGTGCTAAAACTGGAAAGTTGAGATACTGAGATACTGGGATCTCTGGGCTTCTGGACATTACTGTTATACTGGGTAAGCTGGATGAAGCCATTTGATGTTTTGTTTTCAGCTTCCATTGTACTTTTACATTTCAAAACAAGACCCCATCTGCTTTAGTTGTTTAAGAAACTGCTACAAGACTGTTTTGCTGTGAAGCTCCAGAAATGTTGTGCGGACGACGAAACCTTCTATCAACATGTGCTGAGTACATACGGACTGAATTTCTGTTTTTGCTGCAACTGTGCAATATATTTTATGTCCTCTTGCCAAATTTCTCTCCAAAAGTAGAAACAAAAATTATGTGGTGGCAGCTTTCATGCATATATGTTGATATATTTATGTGTTACTATATTTTCCTGTGCAGTATTCAAAATCACAAACAACTAAAAGTGACATCCATCAAATTGAAGCTGATCAAAATGTGAATGTCCGCAAATAAATACTCTTCTCCCTCTCCCTGTACAGAAACATTGCAAAGCCTCTTTCAATCTAATTGAGAGTCTTCCGAACACTATCTCCATCTTCTGGAGGACCCAGCTGCAGGAGGTGGACTTTGCTGACAACAGCCTGAAGGAGCTGCCTTCATATATCTTTGAACTGGAGGTAGGAGCCATCACCTGGATCTGTTACTGTACATCTGTGTCAACACCACTCTGAAATGCAATAAATAACTAAAAGTCTATGGATTAAACAAAAATAGATACATATCAGTTGAAACAAACACAGTAGTCACACTCCCATGTGTGATGTATAAAGAAGCCACCAGATGGCACTGCTGCGTTGTGGTGGGCTCCATGTTTGGATCATTGATTTACATTCTTGTTGTGCAGCTCAGACACACCAGGAGATAGTTTACAAGTTAGATGTAAAATATTTATCTCATTCTGCCAACACTAACGATGGAAACATTTTGAGATTGCATTGTAGAGCTCTTCAGCAGGAATAGCAATCCAAATAAGTCTCTTGGACACGAGCAGTGTGCCAAGGTAGGAGCGCAAGCAGAGAGGTGCAAAACCAAACTTAAAAGGAGAAAGCAGAAAGAGTAAAAATCCCAACACTTAGCCTTGTACAGGAAACTTAGATTTGATCTTAAGTGGCTTATGATTGTGATTTCAGATTAAACCGTTCGTTCATTTAAGATGTCCCATTCGCCAGTTTCTCATAATTACATGTGGAATGAAAATTAAAAGTCGTAACATGGCCAGAAGAAAATATTTGTTTTAAATATGGGTTTGTTAGGTGATTTCCAGTCAGCAAAACATCACGGCCCTGTGGCGTAAGCTTCCTCTTTATCTGAATGAAACTCACCCACAAGTGTAGCAGAACAGGTTGTCATATGTAACAGGTTTCCCAAGGGTGTTGCTAATACTCAGGATGTCATCATATGAATACCCACACAGTTTCTTTCACCAAGTTGAAACAAGCAGTTTTGTGCGTCAGGATGCAGTTTGGTATCTGGTTAGATTTGCTGTTTTCGCCGATTTGTGTGTGCTTGTTTAATATGATATCATTCCTATTTCTTAATGTTCTGTTTGTCCAAGTAACTAGGATAGTGTCTTCATATTCAACGGTCAAATACAGGTTACACAGTCACGCCAGATTCCCAATATTTCGTATTAGCGCTTAGTAAGAGAGTTTGTTGAATTTGCCTTTTAAATCTTGTACAAACAAACCTCACAGAACAAAAGATGAGAAATCTTGTATTCGGTAGCACAAACATGTTCTTGCATGAGGCCAAGTCACCTATTTGTAATTTTCATCATTCAGTTGTAGAAGGTTATTTAGGAAGCTACTCTTGTGTCCTTGTGGTTGGCTGTAGTGCTCCATGCTTCACTATCAGTCCACTACAAACTACGTTAAGAAGACACGATTCATGATATTTTGCCCACAAGCGATTCTGCGATAATCGAAACATTGCAAGATAGTCACCTAATGATAGATCCAAAATCTGTCAAACTAATGAAAACAAGCTGAGATGAAACAGCAACTTGTAAACATTGGTCATCTTTCCAGTGTAAGACGAGGACTGAACTGCCAGTCAGCGGAACAGTTCTGGAGTTAAAACGTTTAAAGGAACGACACTATGGCTCACACAGTTCTTCTCCTCATACCACAAAGAGATTATTGATATTTGGCGCAACACAAAGACTACAGTATATTGTGTGGTATCAATATGTCCCACCCCTGCTATTAATTGATAATAGTAGGTGTATTTTATTTGCATAAGCAGCCATAGAAAAGCCACTGGTATTGTTTGACCAATACTTTCATACAAAAAAGTATTCAGTGATTAAATGATGATGATGATGATGATTATTATTATTATTGTTATTTTTATTATTATTATTGTTATTATTATTTCAGAACAAATACAGTTAATTGAAACAATGAAACTAGATGATATCCGTAATAGAACTGATTCATGTGAGAAACCACACGTTCACCCTGAGCTCAGTGAATTGTAGTCACAATGTTCTTATCAGTCTCCAAGAAATCTGACCCATGATCCGGTCATCCAGCTGATTGTGTGGTTTAGACCATCTCACCCCTCCTCCCACTTCTCTCCCCCATCAGGGCCTGGTGTCCTTAAGATTATGTGGGAATCAAATTGCGACACTCCCAGCCCCCGAGAAGTGGAAGTGTTCTCGGCTCAGGACCCTCGATCTTTCCAGGAACCACCTTGGCAAGTAGGTCCACACACATACATGTGTTTACACTGTCTGTTGGAATCAGCTGTCACTTAACAACTCATTCATCCTCAAAGGTGTTAATTATTGTGTGAAGAAACATGCAGTCTTAATGCGCATCACAGTATGTCAGCCATTCAGTCAACAAGTTGGTGATAGATTTTTGTTCTAGATGAAGACATGCTCATAAATATTTCTTGACAACTGCTTCATGTTAAGCTAAAATACAGATCATCCTTTTAATTGCCAGTGCACTTCTTTGACTTGACTTGTTACTAAATCTCAAATTGTGTCTTTTAGGACAGAAGAGGAGCCCAAAACCAGGAGGCTGGCCTTCCTCACTACATGGCACAGAAGGGATCCAGATCCAGGTAGATCTGATTCACATACATGGAAATAATTCAACCCTACATACAAATAAACTTAACGATGTGATAACAGTGTTTCTACTTGCTATTTATGATGTGGAATTTCGAATTTCGAATTTAGGGATAAATTTAGGGAATTTAGGGATTTTAGGGACAACAGTCCCACTTAAATATTGTTTTTCCCATTAGGCCCTTCATTGGTATGAACTTGTGGTTGTCACACTTAATATACATTCAAAATTTCTCAGTATTATTATTGTACTGTTGTCCTTGCCAATAGTTTGTAACACAACGTGTTATGTATGTGAGACTTCTCTATCCTCTTGAATGTTTAATGTGCCCGCAATAACTTTTTTTTTTTTTAAATCTTTCTCTGCTCATTTGACCAATGTGACTGTCAACAAAACAGCCTTCCCTGTGAAATTGACCCATCTCCAACCCTTTACAGACTGGACACACTGGATGTGTGTACAGTGTGCGTGTCAAGTGAGGCTACTGCATCACATCATCTAGAGATCCGGATTCTAGCCTACGATGTCATATGCATGGTTCAAAAATCGGCCTAAAAACAACCTGTAGACAGTCATATGGACATCATCATGCAGTACTGCAGCTGCAACACCGTCTGTGTGAACACAAACAGGCGGGTGAGCAGCAGCAGCAGCCACCAGGCAGTACACAGGCGTCCGGTGTGTCCAGCCTGTTTCTTCAAACTAACCTTTTGATATTTCAAGCTTTGTTGGAAATAAACAGACCTGGGAAGAAGACCAACCAGATAGGCTTCAAATCATTCATGTATTACATACAAAATACAAATGCATACAAAAACATCTGCACGACCAAGTATAATTTTAACCCCACTGACTGTTTAAACATTATGATTTTTGCTGACTTCCCTAAACATTCACAGCTGGGTCTGATTGCGGTCCTGGAAATCCACCATGGGTCTTGTTCATCTCCGACATAATGCTGTCTGATCAAACACATCGTTATTGTGTAACAGTGTATTTTATTTGTATCCATATTGCACAATGTTTCACATGCTGTGTCAGAGAGATACCGTCCTGCCAGGAATTCACTTCTCAGGAAGATGACTTATTTTCCTTGCTGGAAATGTTTGGCATAGACGAAGCCAAGCGACTCCAAGTCAGCTCCAGGGCTTGCTACATTCTACTGAACCTTACATAGTGATTTGCTGTGTGTATGTCAGCATGCATGCTTGTGACAATCTCCGTTGCTCTGTCTTGGCAGTGTGTCCCATAGAGTTTTCCATGATTCTGCGGGATTCACTGGAAGTGCTTTACTTGAACGACAACCAGCTTGAGTGTGTTCCCCAATCAGTGTGCGGTCTGCACAGCCTCACTGAGCTCTACCTCTCTAAGTGAGTTCCTCTGCGCGTCTGCCAACCGTCACTTGCACATAGCTGTCGCTCTGTCACACCGATGATATATCAATGCAATTGTATGTCCGTTTATACAGAAATCCCCCTCTGGTTTTCCAGCTCTTCGTTCACTATCAGATGATCTCAGAGTTGCAGAAGCTTTAGAGATGGATGGATTTCTCTGCAGGGGGCACTCTCGTCTCTGTCAGTGCTCAAGATAACGATGGGAAAACATTACAGTTACTGGACGAATTATCATTTTTCTATACACTAGCCAAGATTCTCTGTAACCAACACTGGGGGGCCATATCCACCAGCACTCCTGGACTCTCAGAGCTGGCAGGCAGCATGTCAGCACTATCCGTTCCACAAGAACTAGATTAAATGCAACCTTTTTTAGCCGTAATGAAGTACATGTTGAAATGAACACAATTCTTATTTAGAATTGCCAATTTGCTGCTTATTTTCAGCTCTTCTACTGTTTATAAAGCCTGTATTCCCATATACTGTATTGCATTTGGATGAATAATGTGAATAGAACAATATAGGCAGTGGGAGACCAATTCTATTATGGAGTTCAAAGGGTTAAGTACAGAGGAAAAAAAAACCCTTCTCAATCCCAAAACATCTTCCTCCCTGGGAACCACTGCTTGTTATGAGGTCTGTCCTCCCGCTACAGCTGTTTGCAGCTGTTTTATACAAGAAACAAACACCACCCAGAATGATTGAATAGTTTAGGAAGTCATGGATTCACAGTGTCCTATTGCTGCCAAAAAACGACTTTCGCAACATGTCTGTCTGACTTCAGTCAAAAATGTGTCTGTTCTTGTTTCAACAGTTGAATAAGCTTCACCATGTAGAATGATGCGTGTGAATAGTTTGATATTAGAAGGCTGTTTTTAACATTCAACGCTCAAAATGTACTCTGTGTTTACTGGAAATCTGCTTTTAAGAGGCGCACAAGAAATTTGACATTGAAAAATGACTGTGAATGTGTTTGGCCACAGTACTTGGATAGTGAGAATGTGACATTGTGACGGCCCTTTTCTGAGGCCAGTCCTGCTCCAATAATCAGCATATACACGTGTGATGTGGAATCCTGAAGTATTCATTGCACATACACCGATAATGGAATTTACCGTGTAGTAGAATTCATCCGTAGTTTACTGTTTCCAACATGTCTGGAGGGGCCGTTTAAAATGGGCTGGAGGGACCCTGTTTGCCAATAGTTCAATCCGTCAAATCAAACTGTCAAACTTATCACGTGACTCAAAACTGACGTTTTGATGGTGGGTATCTCTGACCGTCTTTTTTTCTTTAATACGAACTGCTGACTCATGTTGTCTCGCCTGCTCTGGTAACAGTAATCCTGGGATCCGGGACCTTCCAGCGGAGCTCGGACAACTCTCCAACCTGTGGCAGCTGGACATTGAAGACCTCAACATTGCCAATGTTCCCCAGGAAGTGAGAAAAGAAGGTACTGTCCAAATATCTTTAAGGACACTTTCAAAAGAAAAGGACCTCTTCAGTTTGAACAGCTAACAAAACACGTGGAACATGGTGGTATCCCGGGGAAAAAAGACATAAAGTAAGAAACTGGTTAAGGAACATAAGCAGTCACACAAAGCAGTTCATCCAGAATAACTAAACCTCTTTGTTTGGAGATCTAACTGACAGTGAACATGTCTCAGATGTTGCTCATCATCCCTCATTCCACGGGAATAAACTTCTGCCTCAAAGACTAAGTTGAATCAGGCAGTGGCTCTTTAAACATTGATGGATGTTTTCTAGACAGTCTAGATAATAATCTTACTGCTCATGGAACATGGAGCTTATTGTTTTTCCCCCCCTTCTTTCTCAGCAAGACAATTGTATTAAGTTTAGCCATTTCTGCATCATGGGGCTTTTACATTTTCTCCACACAAGCTACACACAGAGGGAAGACCGTAAAGAATCAATGCTCAACCCCCAACAGACACATTCCAGTTGTTGGGGTTTACCACTATTATTCATGAAGAAATAATTAGCTGGAAGCAGAAATATTCCAGACATTTAATGCCTCAGCCAGATCAGAGCACACAGAGAAGTTCAGTCACATGAATTAATCATCTCTGGTCAGTTTTGTCAGTGAATCCATATGAGAGCCTTTCATTGCGGATTTAAATACATGCAGTTACGCAATTTAATGAAGCTTTCCAGCACAACATTAGAGGAGTAATGGCTTTTATCGTCCATGAGTTATTATCTTTTAAGTGGGAGGAATGCGGGTGAAGTTGGGAGTCCTTATTGAATCCTCCAGCCTCCCCTTCCATGGCCTCGTGACAGAGAGAGTGGGGTGGACATGAGGTGGTGTTGTTGGTGGATGTTGTTATCACTGGGACAACTGGAGCAATGCGCCTGTCCTGAGGGCAGGTAAGCGACGTTGCAGGAGAGCTGGAAAGCGATGTCCTCTGCTTCCTCCAGCTTAGTAGTTTTACCAGACTGTCACCCGTCTCCATCAGGGAGTTGGAGGCAGTCTCTGAATCCCTCTCTGCTGAGATGATGGTCGCCAGCTTCCGTTGCTCTGCCTTTTCTGTGATGACATGGGGCCTCAGCCTTCTGTTGAGCCACTTGCTTCATCTCAAAAACATTGAAATTATTTTCCAAAGCTCAGGTGTCTCAGCGAAACGTTTTCCAAGGTTAGGCCAAAGGCGGAGGCCATTTCTGCAAGGCCCCCACTAACCTGCCGAAGGCTGAAAGAGGATACACAATGTGATGACATTATGCAGATCTTTGCTGCATGTGATCACAGTTTGCTCAGATGTCCAGTTGTTTCAGCCTGTCAACTCATCTGACTAGACACAATGTAAAGGAGTGGAAATTAAATATCCGTTTGTACAGTTTCCTTGTAATGTCATTTACAACACCCTGAAAGACAAATCTTTATGTCTCTGATTTGTTCAGGTCCTGCTTCTGTCCTGGCTTTCCTCCGAGCACACCTTCGAAAGGCAGAGCCTTTTAGACTGCTGAAGATGCTTGTGATTGGTCCAGCAAGGCAGGGTAAGACCACGCTTCTGGAGATTCTACGGACAGGCAGGGCGTCCCCCTTCCAACTAACAGAGCACAGCATCTCCACCTCTACCTGGGAGCTGGACAAACCCAACGGAGGCAAAAACAACGTGAGAAAAACACAAACAGCACAACATGCATATTCTGTACCTTCAGTGCATGACCACACACACAGACACACACAGACCAACACTACATGGTCTGTATTATTTAAACCCTAACAGATGGAGGGTTTTTTTTTTAACCAAATAAAGGTGAACTTTTGAACTGAGATTAAAATCTAGTGATTGCAGTCTGACAATCACTAGATTGCCGACTCTGATTAGCTTCTTGATTTCTGTGTCTTTCTTGCTCAGAAGTGTAACAGACTGTACAGTGCTGAGAGCATTTCCAACCAAAATCACAATAGGTCATTCCTTTCCCTTCATAGTGACTTTGAGCCATGCCAGCAGAAGGCTGGTCTGTCTGTCAGTCGATCCACCTCTTTGGTCCAGACTAAAGAGTGCCGAAGTCACGGCCCTTCCGGTTTGCCCTTTTGGAAAAAGTATGTTTAGCATGTATCAATGGAAACAAATCATTTTTTGATCCCGCTTGAATTGTGCCATGAAGCCAGCAGTTGCTTTAGAGATGTTGTCTTATTGAATGCTCACCAAACCCATAATTTAAACACTGTAGAGCAGGTCCTGTATATTTTATATATA